>SMLS01018397.1:0-10649 GCA_004785975.1 Popillia japonica | reverse complement strand
AGAATAATCACCAGGACCGGTTTAGCTTTAATGTTTTTTGTCTGGTTATGGACAATAGCGTAGCATATCATGTCTACGATGAAAGTTTAAATGGGGTTAGACATCTAGAGATACTTAGAGTATTTGTTGGTGATTTTTTAAATACTCTGCCTCAAGGAGAAAGAGCAAACAGTTGGTATCAACTAGCTCCACACTAGCTGTACATCAACAATTGACGTTGATGTTTGAGGATCGGTGGATTGCTCCCCAGGGACCCTGGAACTGGCCACCCAGATCACCCGATTTGACGCCCTAGGACTTTTATCTGTGGGGTCGCATAAAAGAGAAAGTGTACTCTACACCTGTATTAACTGGAGAGGAACTATTGAACCGTGTTCACGATGCGTTCACCAATATAACCCCAGACGAACTTCGGAGGTCGGTTTCGCGAGGAGTACATGATAGAGTGATTCAGTGTTTGCACCAAAATGGTGGTCACATAGAACAATTATTGTAGTTATTTCGTTTAATTTATTTTATTTTTTCTTGTCATTATGTTCCTATTTTTTTATGTTTTTCGTTTGTTACTACGTTTCAAATTTTCTTGTTTCTGTTTTGTTTCCATTTTCTAATTAAAATGAGTTTCTACCGTTTCAGTCATGTTCATTTCGTTCCGAAACACACACGATGTTTCAGTTTCTGTCAAAAATCAAATTAAAACAGAAAATATAGACATAACAAGGAAACCGTTGGAAATAGAGATAGGGAAACTCCCAGCGAATCGATGCAGAATTAAATTCTGCATCTGATCATCAAATAATATACAGGGTGTTCCATTTGAAAAAAAGAGCTTCTTCAACTTTGAAAATTTTGTAATTGGTCATACAGTTTTGGACACCCCGTATGCGACAAAGCAATTGTCAATGTGGATTTCGCAAGTGTCATTCCTGTGTGTTCGTCTACCCTAGAAGTGTTTATTACCAGTCGAAAGTGGGCAAAAGATACTGTGTTGCAAATAACGCTACATCTTTCAAAATTTTCAAAAAAATCAAAATATCTAAGTAGCAGTTGAAAATGGGCATAGGAAAACCTGATAGAACTCATCATAAAATTTTCACAGGAATTTAAAAATGAAATAATATACAGGGTGTTCCATTTAAAATAAGAAAGTTTATGGCGACTTCCGGTATAACCGAAAGTGGTAAGACCCTGAAAATATTTTAAAATGAAAGAGAATCTCGAATAGCCCCGGATTCCACAAATTTAGAGTTCTAGGTTTTTTCTAACCTCGGAAACTACTAACGAACGGCTACCGTGGAAAGCCTTGTATAGTGGTATACCTGGTTTTCAATTGATTTTGTCATATTAGCGTACAGGTTAGCAGTGTACGTATTACAAGTGAAGCTAGTCTTTGAGTGATTCATTTCTTCATTTCTTGGGAATCTGGATTTGATCTGTAAAAAGCTTTTGACACCATACATCAACGAAGAGAGTAAAATTTACATATGAAAAAGAGGAAAACGGTCAACTACCCTTCTTAGATACCTTAGTTATTAAAAATAAGAATCGTTTAGAATTTAAGGTATATAGAAACGAAACCAGTACACTCCGCTACATTCCTTCAGATTCCCATCATTGTGCCCAATACAAAATGGCAAGTCTCAATTTTTTGGTTCATAGATTGCTCACCTTTCCTTTGAACAACCTTAGGTGTGAGAAAAAGCTTAAAGTCATAAAAGATGTAGCCAGGTGTAATGGTTTCCAACCTCAAATTATGCACAAATTAATTAGGAACTTTAATTATAACAATCCTTTGAAAAATCCACAACTTTTCGAGAAGATGTGGCAATCATTAAGATAATTTATAAGTCCAGGCACTAATTTGAGGAGTCTAATCGGTAACACTAACGATAAGTGTAACGTTAAGTTTTCGGTAAATGATTATTATTATCATTTTTGATACTTCTTGCGCCATCTAGTTTATGTAGTCTAAACTTTATTATTTTTCTTAACCTCGGAGTTTAAATAATTACTTTCAGCGCATATGAATTCAGCAATTTTTATTTTCTTTGGTTGGTATTTCCGGTTACCATTCCCTCGTCTCCGTACTGTCATTTTACATTTCACTTTAGATAGTCGGCTTCCAAAAGCAACACGTGTTTTGGTGCAGTTGCTGTGTGTGCTTGGAAAAAAACCCTTTCAGTTATGAATCATCTGGGATTTATTATTCGAATTTATTTACTTGGAAAAGCCTACTTTTGGTTGGGATTGGACATATTTTTGGTAATGTAGCGATTTTTCTCCATATTGCGAAATTTAACCTTACAATTCCAGACATATGCTCATGATAGGCACTCTCCACTCACGCTGGATTAATTTAGATCACAGAATTGATTACGTTGAGCCGTTTTACATCTCCAGGTAGTAATTTGTTACTGTATTTTCATGACTTATTTACTTGGGTTAATTCAATTTCCTAGAAATGTATTTGACATCACCTTTGTGTAACGTAACTAGTTTTGGTCTCCGAAAACCCCAGCGAAGACTACGGCTTAGAATATTTAGGGTTACAAAACCTTTCGCTTGCGATAATATCAAACGATTCATTACATTTGCCCTCGATAGTACATTCTCTTAAAAATGCGTTGATATCCTCTCTTCCTGGTAAAGTTACCCCTGTATGTCGTCCGTTTAGCAGCAATATATTTTACTCGGAAACGGATCCTTCTGAAAAGATGATCGCTAAGAGAAAATCGGAAGAAACTCCGCTACGAATTAAATCTAACGCGATATTTTTAGCCGAGTAATTGCATTAAAACCTCTACGCTATTGTAGATGCAAGTGCTTCCTCTAGGTTCTCAGACGTTGAAGGAAGAATACGCTCGGCAATATACCTATTAGAATCTGCTCTAATTCTAGAGGTACAACCTTGCAAGACAGGCGAGGACATGATGTGCCGTCTAGGTCATTACGAGCACATAATATAGCGTAATAAATGAACCTACTTAGAGATATTACGAGGAAATTTGTAGCCCGAGTTGCCGACAATTTATAATTAGACTGGAATGAAATTACACGCGTAAAATTCGAAGATCCCGTTGCATCGCACGCTCGAACTGCTCGAGATTCTTATGTGATAGCTCGAGGAAGGATATGCAATTACTTGTGTACACGTAGCTCGTGCATTAATGCGATTTTTTTATTAATAATATGCTGTAAGCATATATTTATGTAATATAAATTCTACTAGCAGCAAGTAAGTGCGATCTGCGTTAATGGCAAATTAACTAAACTTTTTAGATAACCACGCAGCTAGTAATTCGTTGGGTTAAGATCAGATAATTTTCGTGGCCATGAATTTGCAATATGTTGGCTTAACACACGACCTTGAAAAACATTGATTACCAATTCTTTTACTATTTAGAAAATGTGCGACTCTACTCCATTCTGCATAAAAATGATGTTTTTAATTTTGTGGTTTTTCAGATGTGGAATAACATAATATCCAAATATTTGTAAGTATCGTTCACCGTTTACAGTTACAGATACGTTTGCTGCATTCTGCATTTCGTCGTAGAAACTGGATGGGCAGTGGATTTTTAAAAGAAGGAACAGAAAAATTTTATTTGAAATATTTGGCACATACACGTTGTTCTCCAAGCAATTACGAGAAAAACTTTTCCTGCGATACAAACTGATTTGATTTTCGACTTTTTGCAAAACTTACTTGACATTTTCTAGCGCGTCATTTATGTGTCAAAACTAAAAGCAAATTATCTCAAAAACAAGAAGAAATAATTTGAACAAGTTTGATTTAAAGCGGAATCACCAGCATATTCCTCGCTGTCTGATCTGTTTGTGTAGAACTGGAAATAGACACTCAACATAAAGCGTCTTCATTAGAATAGAGAAACTTCAATCATTAATTGTGGTTAGTTTTTCCCTAGTCCTTGTACAGAATTGTTAGAGCTTGAGAAAAAATACATTCATATAAGGATCATTATTCTTATGATCAAAAAATTACATTTCAAAGATATCTTAAATTATCCACGATATTGTAAAAATAACCTTATATATCACTGATTTTTTTGTCTGTAGATAATTTTGTTTATAGGCATGGCTAGATGTTTATATGTTTATTAATTGACTTCTTCTTCTTAATAAGGGTAAAGCTGGTTTTCATTCCCCGCCAGATGGACTCGGAACTTTACTAAAACCAATTACGAATTCAAATTCAACATCTAATTGTTAATTTCTGTAGTTCGTCGTCAAACTCTTACTGATCGTGCCATTTGCAAAAAAAAACTACATGCATGAATTCAAATGATGCAAAAAGCAAAGCAAACTGTGCAAATGAAATTAACAAAATACAATACATGCATGACTATAATACAATATTGACTGATTGATGAATTTATATAGAATTAAATAAACATGAATGTTATTCGTGGCTAACAGAGAACTAATTGAAAATGGCGGAAAATACAGCATCTTGACCAGTTCCATAAAAAGCCTATTAGTTTCCAAAATATATTTTCTGCATCCCAAGAGAATATGATTGACATCTTCTTCAACATTACAAACTTCACACAAAGGAGATTCTCGAGCTCCAATTCGACATAAATGTTTAGCTACAGCACACTGTCCAATTCTCAACCGTTTGAAAGTAACAAAAAATTTTCTTGAAATCCAGAGAAAGCCATCATACCACGCCTTCAATGATACCCTCTCCTGGATGTTAAAGTAAGCCCTACGCTTGCATCGAGAAGTCCTCTCCCACCAAGACTGCCATTCCTCAAAATTAATCTTCTTACAATGGGAAAAGACATTCCTGTAATGTAGTTTCACCTCAGACACGTCCATCCCTCTGCCCCTCTTGGCTAGCCAATCCGCCTTATCATTGCCAGTGATTCCACGATAACTTCTAAACCATACAAATTGGATTTTGCTCCCTTGACACTCTAGATCTCTTGCGACTCCTTTCGTTTCCCAAAGTAAATTATTATCAAGATTAGCACTTCTACTATTTAAGGCAATCAGGACGCTTTTGGAATCACACACTATTACCACCGCTTTAATGAAGTGTTTTTGAATCAGACGCAGCGCTACAAAGATTGCCGTTAGTTCGCAATGAAATACGGAAGCATGTCTTGGTAAAGCTTCAGCGACCTGGATATCAAGTTGCTCACAATACACACCAAATCCAGCGTCCTCCTCATCATGAGACTTGGATCCATCCGTAAAAAAAATTATGTGATTCGACCAATTATTTTGAATTATTTCATGGAAACTGCTATTAATAACCTGTGATCCCATAAATGGGATATTGTTAATGGTTCTATTCCAATCTTCCAAATAGTCAATTTTCATATAAAAATTGATCAATCCGTATTTCTATGTGGAAGTCGATAGTTGCGCTAGAAGTCTCTTGCAGTCATTGTATGCGTTGAGTAAGACCAGTAAAAAATTATTTTGATTATTTGATTGCAGACGAGCATTAACTAGGGATTCCAAACTTGATATGACCAAGTTGTTAGTGATAGACAAATTTTTTAGAATAAACTTTCTCGCAAGTAATTTAACTCTAATATACAGTGGAGGCTCTCCCAAAAGTGCGAGAATCGCATTGGTGGGGGAAGATCTCATGACCCCAGAAATAACTCTCATTCCCTGCAAACTGACAATTTCTAATTTACGCAAACGATTCTTTGCCTCGGGAAAATAAATAAAGAAGGCAAATTCCATTCTAGATCTAATTAATCCATTATATAGCAATTTAAGACTTTTTGGATCAGAACCCCACCAGGTAGATGTCAATGACTTAATAATATTGATATTCTTTTGGCATGAAGCCGCAACATGCACCACCTGATTCGCCCACGTCAATCGTCTGTCAAAGATCACACCAAGATAACGGATGGACTCCACAATTTCCAATCTCACACCCCGAACATAAATGAATGGTAATTCTTGTGGTAAATTCTTCCTTGTAAATACCATGGCTTTTGTTTTTGAGAATGATATAGTGAAATTGTGATCATCACACCAATTATTGAATTTAGTTAATGCCACATTCAAAGCCCTAACTGCTACTGACCAATCTTCATGCTTCGAGCATAATACAAAATCATCCGCAAACTGCAAAATATCGCATCCATTAATAACGTAATCCTTAAGGGAAGCTGTATAGACATTAAAGAGGAAAGGACTAAGCGGACTCTCCTGTGGTAATCCCAGAAAAGAGAATCGCTCACCAAGGTTGAAAATATCATCCTTCAACATCAAGATTTTACGATGAAATAGTTCGAAAATACATTTTGCAATATTTGAGGACACACATTAAATGTCAATTTTATTGCACTGAAGAATTAGTAACGAAAAACCTAATAAAGTGTAAAGATTCGTCATCGTCACTGTGTTTAACATTTGTAGTTAGAGTTTAGTATATTTTGACGAGAAAGAGCATTTCCGATGACCTAAAAAACTGAGTTATCGATGGAAATTCCATTGATTATTGGTTATCTTAAAAGTAGCAAAAGTAGTAGAGAAATTGACAAAGAGTTAAAATTAGACAGAAGAACAGTTGACTACAGCATTAAAAATTTTCGCTTAACGGGTACTTTATCCCATAAAAAAGGAACTGGAAGGCCCAAAGTAACAACAACAGCAGAAGAAGGTAGAATAGTAATATCATGCAAACGAAATAGAAAGAAAACAACGCCGGAAATCGCCGATGAAATTTGCAGATCGCGCCAAAAAGCTGTAAGCGTTGCTACTGTTAAACGAAAGGCGAATTTTTGCGAACCAAATACATCCAAATATTTACATATTTACTCAACTTACTTTTTACGTTTCTCTTTGCATTCGATGTATTTGCTACTTGCGTCATTAAAGACGTCATTGTTGCAAAGTGTTTACTGCATTCTCCAAATATATCTGCAAGGTGCTGATCGTATTTGATGATGTTTGGTATTTTGTAGGTTATGTGGGGGTAGTGTATGTTAATAATTGATCATGTCTAATTCAAATCAAGAACAAGTAAATACGACTATTACGTTTAGCCTATTTATTTTATGATAACATTTATAAGGCAAAATTGTTATCAAATGCCATTATAACTTAATAAAAGATGCAGATATGAAATTAAGGTTACCGCAATGCTGTCAACAAAACGTCAAGCTAACAAAACTCTAAAAACTCCGTTTTTGTGGATGGATGAAATATATTTACTGTGACGTAACAGTCGAACAAACACTCATTAAATATTTGGAAACATATTTGCGTCGCAAAAATTCGCCTGAAGGCTTCAAGAAGACGGATGACATGGAGGAATTGCCGTACGACAACCGCTTTTACGGCAACTAAATAAAATAAAACGTTTAAATTGGGCTAGGCAACATAAAGATTGGACTCTGGAACAATGGGAAAAGCGCTATGGACAGATGAGTCCAAATTGGAAATTTACGGTTCACGACGACGTGTGTTTGTGCGCCTAACAGCAGGAGAACGGGTAAGTGATCAGTGCATTGTACCTGCCGTAAAACATGGGGAGGATCTGTTATGATTTAGGGTTGTTCCAGTGCAACTTCTGTAGGAGATTTGTTTAAAGTAGAGTGAATATTGAGAAAAGAAAATTATAAACAAATTTTGGAAAATCACGTCATTCCCTCAGGATTGCATATAATTGCTCAGAACTTCGTTTTCCATAACGACCCTAAATATACTGGCAAGCTATGCCGCGATTTTATGAGAAAACTAGAAGAGGAAGACGCAATTTCTATAATGGAGTGGCCGCCCCAAAGTCCAGATCTGAACCCGATCGATCTTTTATGGGATCAAGTGGACCGAACTGTAAGCCAATGGGGAATAATCGCATTTTTTAAAATATTTTTTTTTAAAGAGATAAAGTAACATAATAATACGTGTATACATTCTTTTTCAAATAAAAGTTATTTTTACAACAAAAAAAAAATAATAAAAAATATACTTTCAGAGTTGGCGCTAAAACGAAGTTTTAAATATGGCTGACGCTGTGACGTCATAAGCCTGTAAACCGTTATATTTATCTTATACAGAAATCCAGCTGAGTAAGTGTAAATACGGCAAATTATTCGAAAATGGACGTTAAAAGGCCTTATTTTTGGTGTATTGTACCGATGTGTACAAATACATCCATAAAAACACCACAAAAAGCGTTTATAAGTGTTCCTAAACAGCCAAAAGAAAGGAAGCTGTGGCTAAGGGCTGTAAGACGTTGCGACGAATAGTTGATTAATGCCGAAGCAAACGCGCAAATTATTTGACCAGTGCTCATGAACCGGGACGCGGGCCGTGGGTTTTTTTTTTGTGATGTTATACTGTACGTGTGGGCGCCAGCCGAGACCAAACGGCAAGGTGGTCAGGGTTAGTGACAATAATTAAAATAAAACCTCCTATTTAAAATAACAAATACAATTTAATTACGAAAATATTGTTGCTTTTTGTCTAACGCGCAAACTTGTTACAACGTGACCCTAAGAAAGTGTCTGCAACATCATCCCTTTATTGTTGTGTGAAGATCACTTCAGATCACTTCGATGTAAGTCCATATACAATTGCTTTGCACTTTAATGAATTTTTCAATTACAAATGTAATATTTTTTAATGGTCCATTAGGCGCGTCTACGGGCACGGGCGTAACGTGATTAATCACGTTAGGTCCAGTGGACCTAAAGCTAATTTTTGATATTTTTATAGGTGACTAATGGAGGGTTAATAATAATGACACACTTTACCTTATATATATTTATTAAATTATAAAACATGTATTATTCAACAACCTACATCTAAATTTCCTTGGAAACTACTTCTATATAACTACCAAATAACTACTTACACCTGTTTATATGTACATTTCAATAATATTTAATGTTTATTATTAATATACAATTGATTTTACCTTTATGCTTTAACACCCCTTTCGCTAGACGTAAAACAAGGATTACCTTGGAAATATTTGGCAATCATAAAGACATCAACATTTGGTAAATTATCTGATTGAGCTTTCATGAATCCAATATCAACCATTTTTCAGAAATCGTTTGTTGTAAAACCCGCTACTTACAGTACGATATAATTTGTATAAATATACAAATAACGCGAATTAAAACAGTATGCAAGCAAAGCAGTTTACTGAATTTGTACGTCACAAATGCGTTGGCCAATAGCGATGCGTTTTAAAATGAGTCATGAATTTTGAATATTAATGAAAATTGATTATTATTTCTTAAACTATACATTTTTTGCAAAAATGATTTTTCAAATATTCATTTATTATTATAATGCTATCTATAAAATATATATCTAATAAATAATAAAATATACGCGCATCCCCTATTAGCACCAACATGTGCTGTGGCAATGTGGACATTCCTGCAAGCAGCATGGCAACAAATATTGCCCTTATCATTAGCAACATTGATAGAAAGAATGCTGCGATTGTGTCTCGCTGTTATCCGAACTAAAGTTGGTTATATTAACGAATCGAAAATTTAATTATTTTACTAAACAAGTACGTAAGATTTTGCAAAATATAGTTTATTTTACAATCTTTTGTAGTGTTTTACTTCCTTGTCAATTCAGCCTTTTACGATACGTAATATGGTCAGGGTGGGTACTTTTGAGCGATAGTGTATGTACGTATATCAGAAAAGGGAAACACTTAATCTATATAATTCCACCTCATACAGTTTAGGTAGCTCAATTTGCTTCTCACTAAATTTGTTAGTCGCTCATATGGATCAGATAACTAACAATTAGAAAAGATTGCTACTGATTTCGTTATGAAGTTAAACCAATAATCCAGAGTTATGATGCCGAGCATGTATATAATGCAGATGAAAGCGGTTTCAACTTAGAGATACATTCTGGACGTTCGCTAGCATTCCAAGGTACGAAGCAAGTCGCGGCTACTGTTCAGTTTATATACGCAACCACCCACAGTTATACTATGCTTCCAATAGTATCCGCATCTGGAAAAATTATGTCTCCGCTACTGATAGTACTAAAAGAACCTGGTGGCAAGTTTGAGCCCCAACTAGAACAGACCCTATTTCGACCAGCACACGTTGTTATTCAAGCTTCATCTTCAGGTAAACGAACCACTTATTTATTTCACAGTTGGTTTCTTAATTCTTTCTTATCAAGCGCTGGACCAAAGAGTTACTTTTAAACTCATGAACAGTTCACTGTCCTAAATCTTTGAAGAAGCAGATTCCATCCAACAAAAATGTTGAAGTACTGATAATACCAAAGAAAACAACAATTTTTGGATTCAGTTTTCGACCAATCAAAATTAATCCTTTTATGTCACATGTATCAGGATATCCAATCAACATTTGATTATGCTGATAACTACCCCGGAATGTTATCACTAGCGATAACACCCCGGCTGTCACCTGACTTAGTGTCATATCACTGCTTATGTAAAACTTTTGACAGTTTCAAATTTAATTTTCGAAATGTCACGATTTGGAGAACTAAATAGTAAAAATATAGATAAATTGCAAACAAATTCAGCAACTTGTGCAAGCTCATTTAGTTTCTCAAATTGTACTTTCAATAATTGTTCTTTTAATAAATAAATGTTAACGTTGATTTAAAAAGCCAACAATTTTCTGACCAAATATCCC
>SMLS01018390.1:0-10976 GCA_004785975.1 Popillia japonica | reverse complement strand
AAAAAGGGTTTCGGTATCGGGAAATGTTAGCAAAATAGACTGCTTTTCATTATATTGTAACGCAAAAACAGAGGCTCTATTCTTCCTGATTAATAACACTATCTAGTTACATTCTCGTCAAAAATGCAATTTTAATATTGTGTCTCCAAGAAGATATGTACCTACTTACATATGTTACAACCGTACTTATTAAAGTAACGAAATAAAGTCATAATTCAATCCTGTTACTATGTATGTAGCGATACCTACAAGTATTGTGCTTCTACGAACATTTTTTCAAGTTTGTAGAACTACATCTTAGATCAAAGCCACAGTATAAAAAGCGTGTTTTAGAAGCACCTTCTCATTGGAATGCGTAACTTCTCTGGTTCTCGATATAAATTCATCCATATCATTTTTGCATGTATCACTGTAGAGGATTTCTAGAAGCATGTAAGGAACAACTCTGGAACTAAAACGCTTGATACATATCTGAAACAAGTTAGTTATTCGTAAGTATTTGATTGTAAATATTCTGTAACTCTATTATAAATTTTATAATTTCTCGTATCTGATTGTAGTTTTCTTGCGTCTCATTTTTTTGAAATAGTAGAAACGTTTAGGTACTTCAGCTAACAGCGCTAAATTGTTTACTAAATGACTCTTGGCCCATACCATTGCATCAATCGCAAGCAGCTAGCCCAGATGGAATTACTTTTGTTGAACTCAGTAGTTTTACGCTATAGAGAATTACAATCACTTTACTAAAAATATTTTTTGTTTTATCTTTCATTTATATTTTTATAGATCTCGCGATATGACGTATATAACTGAATTATCTTCGGCTGTATCTGAGTTTAAATTATTTTATGAATTACATCACATATTTTTCACTGATTAAAAAACTTATCTGTGCCCGAGAGCAACCATGAATTGAAGGATACTAGGATACTATGCCAATATATTCAGCAGAAATGCACTAAATAAGTGTTTTTTGGGTGACTTTCGGATAGTCTCTTTGGTTACCAAACCCCATTCGTTTAAATGAAATCTCAATATGTTTGTTATACAGGGTGTATTTGAAATAAAAGTAAAGACTACGGAAAATGGAAAGATATTATTTTATTAAACTTAAATCCAAAATATTTTGCGCAAATTCCTTCCGTCGTCACAAAAAGAAATGACAAAAACATTTAAAAAATATTCGTCGCGCCACTCTCGAATATTTTCGAACGAATATACAGGGTGTCCGCGATTTACAAGGGATGATAGCTACAACGATTTAGAAACAAAAACATATAATACACCTTGGGTCTATCTGTAAGCGTAAACGAGAAAAAAAATTATTTCTAAAAAACCTTATTTGGTCAAACTGTACAAGAAAACTCATCCATATTGCTTCTTAAATGACCAAAAAACCATATCAAAAATTTGGAGTGGAAAATAACAAAAAAACGACGAAAACAAATTATTTAATACATTGAAACGGAAGAGTGGTGTCAATTCTCTTGCGCTATACTGTACATGTATTCAATAGAAGCACAGCTGCAAGCCAAGCATCATATGTTTATACGACTTTCAACTACATTAGACCATTGTATCGTACGAAGTCAATGGCCATACGTTTTAAAAATATCCGATCAATAGGAAAGAGGTATCTTCGAGTTTTTTTTTAATAATGTTATGACAATAAAATCGGTGTTATGTTGAAGTTAGAGTAAAAAGGGCGTGTTTAATAGCAGCTTTCGATCGGCAAATGAAAATTTAAGTTGAGGGAAAGTCGCATTGAATGAAAACAATGTATCTAATAATAGTGCAATTATGTTATGGCGATTTAAGCTCGCTTTAAAGGCTACTACAAAATTTAGTTCTTTTCTTTTATTTGTGATAAATTGTTGGTCCTAGAAAGGACCTTTTTGAGAGACAGGAGAAAATGTATTACAGGAAAGGCTCGATGTGTTGCCCATTTGCAAGAACACACGCCTGTAATCCTCGGGTAAATTCTGCACTGATCGACTATCACTGTACAGTATGCGTCGAAGTTTGTGACATGAGAAATAATTTTTTTTCTCGTTTACGCTTACAGATACACCCAAGGTGTATTATATGTTTTTGTTTCTAAATCGTTGTAGCTATCATCCCTTAAAAGGATGCTTTGTATATCGCGGACAGCCTGTATGTATGTAGCGGAAGGCAGGTGCAGCGACAGGCGATATTTAACGTGTGCATTATTCTCTCTTCTTTCTTTTCATTCAAAGCTATTTAAAAAAACTCACACATCAGCGTTATCTTGTAATTTTTTATAACATCGTCAGCTGTGCTTCCGTTAGATTGATCGAGGTGAACATTCTCGATTCAATAGGCGGCGCATATTACAATTTATAAGGGAGATTTTAATTTTGGCATTCCCGTCGTAATTGAACAATTTTTTTTTAGATTTATATTCTACATAATTGTATCTTACCATTCTTAATATTTTTTACTTTTATTCCATATACACCCTGTATACTCCATAGTCTTGAGCAAGTTTATAACAGAAAGTTGTGCATTCTAAAAGAAGCACATTTCTTTGTAGATTTTCTTTATAAAAAAATTCCTGAGCTTAACTTCGTTACGTTCTGTATATACTTTAAGCACAAGCATGCGTGGATTGCACCTCCAGCAAAGTACCTAGTTACAAATAGTAAACAAGATTATAATAGATTATAATATGTAAATATTAATTTATGTGAAATTGTATAAAATCCCAAATGACGTTTATAAAGACAATAGACCTAGAAAACATTATTAATTTTCTTTTGGTCATATTTATTACGAAACTATGTAAATTTTATAAGACATATCAATGGATTCGATATTCAAAATAACTTAAGAAGGCGGGGACACATTGGTATAATACCAAGAGAGACCAAAGAGACATTTTTCATAACGTAAACGCAGACAGAAGTGCGAAGGAGGCACGTTACGGCACACCGCGGTAAAATGTTTCTCTTGTATCATTGTATGCCCATGCAGGGTGGAGTCGGTGACAAGACCCCTAATATGTATGCAAATAGCAACGGATTGCAAGTCCTGCCAAAGAACGAAAAGAACGGATGATAGTATACTTATACTGTCTATATAAGTCTGCAACATGTAACAAGAACATATAACAAGAATATGTTAATACGGTTTACATACTCAGTGATCCTAAAGGTGCATACGTACATATGCGATGATAAAGGAGCTGTAAGGCTCGCTAGATAGCCATTCATTTTAAATCTTTCATCTTTTATTAATGGCCACATTTGTCTTCCCTCCACTCGGGTCATTATAGTTTATAAAGTCCGTCCATTACGTTCTGTTAACTCTAAATTTTCTGTTGCAACCTATTTAATCTCTGTTGGCAAATACGTTTTGATGAACGACCACTTCGTATATTTTTGATAGATCGATTTCATTCGTTATACTGATATATTATAATATCATTTATTTATTCGTACCAAGTCAGAATGTTCTATATTTCTATAATCAAACTTGCTTATTAATATCTGTAACTCCACCTCACAGTCATTACCGGATAGCATGTAATTCTATGAATAAATATTGCAGCTATTTAACTTCGATTTATATAATCCTGATTACAGTAGGTATGTTCGACGTCTTAAGCTTAGATGCAGAAAATGAGTACTGTTGAGCTGCAAATACATCAACAGCAAATATAAATCATGAAAAGTAAAGATTGGACACTTTCAATACGTCGTTATATGGAAACTGACCAATCTTTACTTTCCATGAGTGTACCTTTGTCTTTGGGTCTTCGCAACTAGTGCGATTGACACGTCGAATTACCGTGACCTTCTAATATCCGACGACCTCAACGTCGCTTGGGTAAAAGATGAAATTGTGCCTGCAGGACCACACATTTTTCGAAAAATCCTCGACATGAAAGATATTAACGTTTTACCGAAAAAGCGGTTTCCGGCGCACTTTGACTTGTTAATAACTCGGAAACGGTTAACATAAAGCGTCACTTATCTCTATACAAACCTATTCCTCCGTAACGAGTACGAGATTTTCGGCGAGAAATCGGAGATTCCGTTTTTATTAGTATTAACATACTTGGCAGACCGGAAATGAAAACATTTTTTTTTAAACAAACATTTGTTTTTTTATAAAATAGAAGAATATTTCTAATAAAAACATAGACCGGAATAATATGTATTTATTATTTTATTATTCTTGAAAATAACCGCCTCTGCATCTGTATGATTTTGTATAATCGTGTGACTAGTTTTTGGAGGAATTCTTATTGGTATAGTTTGCCAAGCATTCACAAATTGTTCCCAGAGCTAGCCTTTGAGATGTTGGACAGTGGTGTCGTACGTTTCTGTCTAACTCGTCCCACAGCAACTAGATGGGATTAATGTCGGGCGATTGCGGCGGCCAAACCATATTATGAATATACCTTCTCTATCTTCTTCTTGCAAATAACTTTTACAAAGTTGGGAGGTATGCTTGGAATCATCATTGTACTGCAAGTAAAACCCCACATCAATTAACCTTACTCCCGAAGGAATAGCGTAGAGCTCCAAACTGTCACGATAATTTTCTTTTTTTCCAAATTCCCTCAATTCCATTCAGAATCCCGACGCCATTAAAGGAAAATGAACCCCAAACGAGCACAGAACCATCTCCATGTTTAACAGTTGGTGCAACACATTCCGGCAGCATCCTTTCGCCAGCTTTCCTTCTAACAAAAGTGTGTCGATTACCGAAGACTTGAAGTTTCCTGTCGTCCGTCCATAACACCTTTGACCACAAATTCATGTTCCAATCATTATGCTGATTGGCCCATTCCAGTGGTTTCTTTCGGTTTTGCGGTCGTTAACCGCCTCTTCATTGTCGTGAGCGACACGGGATTTGTGCGATCTTCATTCACCATGCACGAATTTCTGGAGCTGTTGGATGTCTGCTTCGTTTTGAAATTAATGTAATTCTAAAATCCTTATTCGGTGAAGTCACTTTGGGTCTTCCGGAATATTTTCGTGGTGCTGTGGTCCGGTTTATTTAAGTCTATTACCAAGGTTAATAGCTGGACTAGAGGTCGTACGCAAACCTAAACGAGGTATTGCAAGATCGAAACTAATATACATATTCTGAAGATAATTCAATTGTGCGTGATTTGTAAGTTGCAGAGAAGAATAATATATAAAAATCGCGTGATGATAAATAATGCACCGCATTTCATGGAAACGGAAATAAGTGCTAGATGAAAAAGAATACCAAATTCCAGAATACAATGTTTATTTAAAATTGAGATGTGCCAGATTTGTTTTTGTAGAATAAAGTGCATGTTAGCTCTATCTTGCCCGCAGCACTCGTTTCTACAAATTTGTTGGTATGCGAACAAAGCTTTGTTCTTTGAGAGTACGAGTTATCGAACGCTGAAGACATGTGTAATAAATCGATAGAATAAGGATTCGCATACAAATGCAATCAGGCGCCAAATAACAAATCACGTTCTAGGCAAACTGCTGGAATTTTACCTGATCCGTAGTCACGAGTTTATCTGGCGGCGTACATTAAAAAATAAACATACACAACATTTTAAATAATAGAAAATTATATTAATAGATTTAGTGCGTTGACATCAATTTAATATTACTTTCCATTGTCACCTAATTAAATTGTATAAATAATTATCACCAAACATATAACTTGTTTCCTGGATTAAGCATCATTCAACTGAATTTATTATAAAAGACTCAGATGTATTACATAACTATAATAAGTTACTATACCGAGCGGCAACTAATCTGATACTAGATTTATATTTTATACATATATTGTATATGCGGTAGATAAAGAATGCGTTTGCACTAAACACTTATCTCTTCTAGTCTTCGAAACTACGTTTTCATTTAAGTTGTAACGGTTGGACTTTTACCAAATTCCAAAAATCACTAGAAAATGAAAATCAGTGTTTAAGCTGCTGTAATAAATAATCATTTCTGTAAATGAAGCAGTTAATCATTTATGACGTGTGATGATTATCACTGGGATTCACTTTTCCAGTGATAGAAATTCAGGTAGTATTGGTTGTCCGTAGTCCTAACATGTCGAAATAGAGAATATCGTAGTTACACTATACTAAAATCGGTAAAAGCCAAATAAAATGTAATAGTTAGCTAGATATAGCTACAAAATTACCACATAAACTACTTTGTTTTCCACAAATGTACGTTTTTCCTGTAAAATTCATTCTTATCACCATCCTGTTTATAGAAGCCATTTACAACTTAGCACTAATTCATCTTTTTTGTAAATGCTGTGGAAAGATGTGCATACATACATACATCATCTTTAGATTTCTTAATTGCTGTTCATCAGGCTTCCTTAAATATTTGTAAAGATGCTGGTATTTAAATTTGTAATTACATTCGGAAACATCTAGTAAATACCAAGCTTTTACGAATAATTGATTGGCTCTTCGTTCTTAATAGCTTATGCTAATTTATGTTGGTATAAGCGCTAACATACAGTATTCCGGAATAGACACAGAGATCTGCGGTGTATCACTCACGTTAATGTTAGATTAATGTTAGAGTTCGAGTGTAATGTTGTACTTATACATACACGGTTAGAATCAATGATAATATTTAAACTGCTGTTATGGTTGTATTTTTTTGTACATATGTATAGTGTATGTAAGTCAGTATGTACAGCAACTTACTTGTACTATATAGTTGTTCACACGAGATAAATGTGAGAAGCCATATTGTAGTACATACCTACTATTTACATACCTACATAGATAATAATAATAATAATAATAATAATAATAATAATAATAATAATAATTCATGCCTTAGCATCCCCCAACAGCTTGCGCCAATTACAGGGGGCATCGGCTGGCCATGAGTTATTATTACGCCTGCGGCTGTTGACCGACTTAAGATGTTATCTTTCCGCATTTGCCGTGGAATTTGGGAAACTACAGAAAACCAAATTCAGAAAGAACGCACCGGATCCGAACCCGATACCACCAGACTGTGAAGCGAGCGCGCTAGGCACTGCGCTACACAGCTGGCTAGATAAAAGTTGAGAACTAAATTTTGGACTTTTTTTGTTGCCTCGATTACTTACTGAGTGTCTATCGAATGGTCCTTTCCAACAGATATCTTTTTATTGAAAGTGTAAACTTTCACCTCTGTCAAATTATTCTCAAGTCGATATTTGTGAATCAATGCATCATTAGATCCATGTAGATCTTAATATCCGTCATTGATATTGTTGCAAATCAAACGTTTCACATTTCATTAATATTTTTAGTGTTACAGCACCGTCGTAAACCAAACTAAATTTTTCAGTACCAAAGCACAAGGTACCCTGGCGGGCCACTCAATAATTGTGATTTTATTAAATCAATCCTTCAGTATTGTAACATTTATTCAAGATCTCGTCTTTGAACACTTAAAAAACCTTATATTTATCATAAACCTCGAACCGTTATAAAGTGTTCATATGCTCTTATATGCCAAACGACTAAATTTCACCAAGCCTTAGAAAAAGTGCAAATAATTACAATAGCTTAAGTTCTTATAGCTTCAAATATATGTATGTATATCATTAGTATAAGAGACTCTGTGTAACCTTAACTTTCAAGTTATTATAGATTATTCGGATATCATTAAGTGGCTTACTACCTCTATTCTCCGTCGTGGGTCTTCTTTACGATTTTATGGAACCGAAGCAGAGAAAACGTCGCTAGTTTTATTGCCGCGAAGAAAATGTAACGATACGACACCATTCATTAAGACGATAGTGTCACTAATGTGGTATAAAATCCTCAATCAAAATTTAATGGCTATAATTAGACCGGCCGAAAGTTTACTAATGTGGGCTACGCTTATATGAATTCCAGTCATATTAGCCCTAAGATGGACTATTCTCTCTCTTGTTCTTATTCTCGACTGGTAATGAAAGTCAGCACTAAGAATACAATACGGTGTTTTTATATTGTGAACAATCGAAGTGTATGAGATAATCAGTTAAATTATGGTACTGAAAATGTTTAGTTATGACACATATCAAAAATAATTTCAATACTAATTCCTTACTGAAATTACTTGTATAAACGACACCTGTGGCTTCGTGTATACTGTTTTGCTTTTCTTTTTGTAGAATTTTAATGCCGTCGATTTTATCACCGGTATTTATCTACAAACATTACCGCAACGGACTTAATTCGATAAATTTTTATCGAGTCATCACTGCCCTTGTTGGTTATTTTTTTTTAGAGAGGACGCCTTTAATTAAGGACGACCTACTTTACTGTCTGAACTTACAGCTGACGTCCGGTTTGATAATCATAAGCGATCGTAAAATTGATTCGTTGGAAGATATTTCGATGTACGTTGATTTATAGACAATAGATTATTGCGTAATCATTGTGATGAGAACCCAATCGATTGTTAGAAAGTGAGTTTGTATAACTAGATATTGCCATATACATATATAGGTAATTACATTAATGATGCTGCTAGTTAACAATGGATTCCTTATCTACTATATTATATTATAGTAGAGTATATTTTGGTATTATTTGGCAGATGTCGGTGTTATGCTTTCAGTCGATTAAAACAATAAGTAGGTAGATCCATTGGAAAGAAGCATCAATCTCCAAAAATTCTAAATTGGGGAAGGAGTTTATTTAGCTGTGTTTCTAATTAAATTTAGTACTTGAAAATACTCAAGATATTATACTTTTTGTGCTCCTTTATCCATTATATATGTAATGTAACGCAGAGCGTATTCATCCATTAAAACTAGTCATTACTACTTAGGCATTTAAGTTCAAGAATTAATCTATATCATCGCTTCACACATCTAATTAACACTGAGTCATATACCATTAAGTGCTTAGAAGGACAGTAGGAGTTCACGGTTGCTGAGAACTTTCACTTGATTTGCTCCAAATAATACATAGATGTCCTAGTTCGAGAAATGTCGAAATATCTTGAGTTTCACCTGAAATTAAAAATTAAACTGGGGTAAACCAGCAAGAATAGAAAAATATGTGTATACTTATTTAAAATTCCATACCATATTGTATTATACAAATGTTAATGAAAGAAGGTTTCAGTAATTTGACACATGAGATATATCGGTTATAGTTCACAGAATGTTAAGACGTAGACTAACATATTATCCAGGTTATACTATACATGGATGGATAATGGGGGGAACATGATCCATTCGTTAAATTCAAGAGAACCATTTGTTTAGTCACCAAAATTGCATCATTGCAAATAGCATCAGACATGTCGATACAAAGAGGAACAGATTTAATTTGCCAAAATTAGCCTTTATACAAATTTACGTACCAGGAACTCGAATTTCACATTTATTTCCCAGTCCAAAAAGGAATTTACAAGTCATTTGCTAGATTTTTAATTTTCAATCCGATCGTCTTTTGTTGGAGCTGCGACGTCAAATTTCCACCAATGGAGTATCCGAAATTCCGATATAGATTGAAAAAAAATCGCCGAGACAAAAGAGCTAGTTGAGTCGAGATCATCAGAGCGAGACCATGCCACAATTTTCTCTGATCGAGGTAACATAACCTGATTTATTTAAAATCATTAAAATTGATCCAAGTGACATAACCTGAAAATTGAAAATAAATAAATAAATAAATAACGTCATATGGTTATGGACAGAAGACGCTAACCAGTTTAACTACCTGTTGGACCGAATAGCAGCCCGTTAACAGGATTTCCAGCCTAAGACTCCCAGATATCCTGTCAATCCCACTTTGAACTGCCTATTACCTGACATATCCTGAGCTAAATGCCTGTCCTAAACATACACGAATCCAGTCAAAGTTAATTCCAAGGACACAATAACCTGTTGTCTAAGAAATTTGCTTTTTTTTCTCTATATAAAAAGAATTATTTAAAGGTTATCGTACGTATCTGTTGCGAATTTATGTAAACTGGTCTACGTCAATATTTGGATTTTTTTTAATTAATAATACATGCACGTAATTATTTGACATTTGTTAAAGTAGGTATCGTCAATTTCTAAGGAAAATAAAAATCATTTCACTCGCCAACATGAACTTGCACAGTCAATCACGATCAAGATAATAATTGAATAAAGCGTGTCACTGGGCTAATCATTAACAGAATTTTCTAATAAAATACAAGAATATTTACAATAAAAACATAGAGCGGAATAATATTTCCTATTTTATTATTCTTGAAACCGCCTTTACTGTATATTTTTTGCAAATATGTGGCAATCGTCAGACTAGTTTTTGGAGGATATCTACTAGTATAGTTTGGCAGGCATTTAGTAATCGCTCCCAGAGTAGCTTCTAGGATGTTGGACAGTTATGTCATACATTTCTGTCTAATTCATCCCACAAAAACTCGGTGGGATTAATAGCGGGCGATTGCGGTGGTCAAACCATAACTTATAAGGTATCTACTTCGTACTATGGATATTTCGAAGTTATTGGTACAGACCCCAAATTTAGAGAAAAATAAGTTACAGAAGACACATCAAATTTTAGTTAGAGTTAAACTGTTAAACATACATATTTGTTTAACTCTATGGTCAGACCTGTGCTGGAGTATTGCTGCATGATTTGGTCGCCTTACTATAGCGTACATATTAATAGACTTGAGCGTGTGCAGAGAAAATTAGTTAATTTTCTATTATTTAAATTACACATTAATAAAAAGGTCCTTAGCTATAACGAAAGGCTCAAAATATTTAACATGGACTCCTTAGAAAATCGTCGTAGACTCTCCATTCTTAAATTTGGATACCAGATTCTTCACAATCATTTTGACTGCCCACAGCTGGTGGAGTCTGTACGGCTTCGGGTACCATCTTTTCATTTTCGATCATCAGAAACGTTCTACGTCTCTTTCCATCGAACTGAATATGGTAAGAATGATCCATTGGACAGATTATTTGTCGAATTGAACACCTTGACTGATATT
>SMLS01018254.1:0-12543 GCA_004785975.1 Popillia japonica | reverse complement strand
GAACTAAACTTTGTCGCCATTCAGAATGTTCTGTATGTAATCAGCGGTGGTAAAGATAGATAAATTGAAGCAAAAATATGCAGAAGCATTAGACAAAAGACTCTCTCTATCTTTTCTCTTTCTCTCATACGTTTAGCATTAAATAAGTTATCCGAAGATATCCGCGAAGGAGGCGTTGTTAATTTTCGCCGCACATTACATCAGTCAAGAATTGTTCCTGCTGAAGATACTCTAATATAAAACATGAGTTAAGGTGTTATACATAGGTACATCTAACTAGGCTCTAACATGTCTCTTATCAATGCTATGTAAGGAAACGCCCGTTATTAGCTAGACAGCACGACACTAGATGCGCTTTACGGCGTGTACCTTTACTACCTGATGCATATTAGAAACGCAGATTACATCTTGTTCACCTTTTAGACGTCAATTAATTTACTGGAGAAGTAATTAAAATATAATTAAGTATGTAAATATTTTCGCGTGACGCGCTCTTATTTGCTTACTGTTTAATATTTCTCTTAATTGGATGGTTTTATAATTTAAGGTAGTGTGGTTAACGTGCCTGTGATTAGATAATGCGAGTTAACTTTACAGGAGTTGATGCGTATATGTTATGTAAAGTATATACCAGATAATTCAACCGTGTATTCATGGGTGATATTGCAAATCGTCTATAATCATATCTGATAAGATTTTAACAATAGATTTCAGATTGGGTCAATGATGAAAGCTCGCTTCTACAAAATGTATTCAAAAGGTTTCAGAAAAGAGATTTATTGGAGGTTGGAGCAGTATTTAGTTATAGAATTTTTTGTATTAGTAATATTTTGCTTCCACTACAATCGCTTGGGCATTGATTGTTATAATTTTGGTGGTAACAGATTTAAAATCATTCACTAGTTGAACATATCAGATGCTTTCTGATCTACTGGTTTAAATATGTTTTAAAAATATGTATTTGCTTACGTCAACAGATTTCCTCATCCTATGTATTGCTTTATCATCAAAACAAAAATGTTGGTTTCAAAATTTCCTGAAATGGAAAAAATTATATTGGACCAAAATCGAAGAAGAAAACGCAATTTCTGCATTTTATGCAGTTTCTGCAATTTCTGTATTGGTTCATTAGAGTTATACTAAGAAGGAAGTCTAATGTGCTATGGAATTTTCTGGCAACAATGACAGTTATCTTAGATTAATTAATATATTTGATGCAAAATACTACTTGCTACTCTTGGTACTCTTGGTATTTCGAGAAAACTTTGAATCGTTTTACGTTTCAATACAAATTGAATTTAAAAATTATTGATTGTCGGGAAACGTACCTATCCATTTTTTTTAAGTAATTCATACATTCATGCATTGCGTGCAATAAATTTCTTCAGCTTTCTTCAATAAAATGAAAGATGAATGGAACTAAGGGTACTTCGAGCTGTCAACCGTCAACTTGACTTGGCATTTAGTTTAGTCACAGACTACTCCAGACCGGTAACTAAGGTTGCAAGTTAATCCAGAAAATTCATCATATCATTATTTGATACACAAATATAATATATAATAATATAGAAAATAAAATAAATATCATAAATATAGATCTGCTCAACTCTCTCATATTCTGAGCCAGCAGAGCCAGGTGGCGCTACTGACGTGACTGTTTGCGCATGCGCAAAATTTGTAATTTCTCTTTAAAAAAAAGGATAACAACATATTTTATGTTTGTAACATTTTTGTTGTTTATGAGTTTCCTTAACTACCCAATAAATATGTCAAGTTAATGTATTTGTCATAGTATTCGTACTGATTCGTACCATTTGTACTAGTAAAAAGAAAATAACCCGTTATTAGCTAAAAAAGGCTGCATTTCATTATTCACAACATAAGTTAAGAATAATTTCCGACCTTTTGGTCAGAAAGTCAATCAAGGAAGACAGAAATGGGATGCAAATCCTGAAATAGAAATATCTGTGGATAATGGCGAAAAGGATATAGAACGTTAAAGGAAATCAACACTTGGACAGAGGTTGATGATTGCCGGAACACAAAGAAATTGTTAGAAGTAAATGGGTATTAACCATAAAGAAAAATTTAGAAGGAATAAATCAATATAAAGCTCGTTTAGTAACAAGAGGATTTGAACAGATTGATGCAGATTTTGACGTATACGCGCCTGCAGCAAGATTAAACACATTTAGCATTTTTATGGCAATAGCCAACAAAATGAAATTACCCGTTATCAGTTCGACGTAACTGGAGGTTTTTGTATGGAGACAGACACAAGAAACGGTATATATGAAATTGCCGGACGATAAACTATGTAAGTTAAATCGTTAAATTTATGGAGTAATTTATTATTTTTGATTCAAAAAGAGTTTGATATATTTGAGTTTTTATTGTGGTTCTTAATCCTATATAAAATTATATGTCTGTAATTGTGCGTTTATAGGTCTATCATTAAAATGTTACAATCTTCCAATTCTTGTTTTATTCACAGATTACTCTTGTTAGTATTGGGGTACTATTTTATGTAATATGAAAGTTAAAAAATTCCAATTGATTTTATTACAGCAGACAGCTGCAAAATCTAGTATTTTAATAGGATCAATTGATATGTAATAAATATATGTACGAACTATTTCAAATTACACAATTTTCCCGCCATGTAGCGATCGTCCTGCCATCTACGCATGCCGTTCAAAAATGAGAGAAAGAACGAAAATATTACTTGTCCTTCTCAAAAATATCGGATTAATTTTTATCGCTTAGTTACCGGTCTGTAAGTAGTCTGTGGTTTAGTTCAGGTAACCACAACTTAAGCCTACTTGCAAATTATTGCAAAATTTAATAATAAAGATAACCCTTAAAATGCTGTGCAGTATATGGATCTGTCATTTTATATTTTATATTGAAGTAAACAATTTGATGCATGAACGACAATTGGATAAACAACACGCCAAAACAGGGAACATTTATCGGACTGGTAGATAATTTTTTTGTCATCAATTGATTATAGAAACTTACAAACCAACGTGAATTCAACTCAAAAACGGTTATTTTCTCAGTTTCTCCAAAACTGAACGGTGGGTACTTTTATGTGCTACATTAGTCAGGTTTCTTAAGTTTACAGACTGAAAAAGGAATCGATTTTGTTACTTATTATACAAAAAACAAAAAAAAAACTGGAAATCAAAGTTTGTATGTCAATTAGTGGTTACTGATATAAAAAAATGAAAAGAAATGTCACAAACGACCTCAAAGGTTCTTTGAGTGATGAATATACCTTAATAATTTTATAAGATTCGTAAGATTAGCAATTATATATAGCCATATGATTCAGTGTCCATTCTATTTCTTCAATTTTGATAAAGGAATAGGGATATGTAGACAAAATTTTCAGATTGTTGGAAGTTTGTGTGATACAGTCATTCCAGGCTTCGCTAGCCACAAAAAATCAGCTTTATCCGCCTATATTTTACAAGACATATTTGATAACTTAATGTCTTCAGGGACTACTTGAAAGTAACATATATTGGACAATACTGTAGTTGATACAACCGTAATAGTAGCAACCATACCTGTCAATATTGACAAATAGGAATTGCAAATGATAAACACTGTTGTAGATCAATATGCTTGGCGCCAAATGTGTTTTTCATGAGTGAATCCAAATGAAAAAGTATTGAAAACAAACTAAAATCAAAAAGAAGCTATTTACGAAAAAAATAGATATAAGAAGTCGTTTACATTTGAAATTACAACTTCTGTGCAGACAAATAGCGAACACTTATTAAACGACTGAGAAAAACTGAACTTCAAGAACCTTCAAGAAGACATAATTGAATAATTGATTATTTATTTGAATTTATGCACTACTAATATTATGAAATAAAATTCAAAACTTAAAAATAGAAACTGAATATCGGGAAAGTTTGTTCAATATGGCAATTACCTATGTAGAAGATTAGCATTGGCCAATCAAAAGTTCTACCGGGTTTTAAAAAGGTGCCATTTACCTATGAATTTTTAGCTATTAGACCTCACATTAACATATAACTCTGTATGAACGGCAATACAATTATGAAACAATTACTTAAAGCGTACTGTATCCCAATTACATGCAGTATAATTATTATCTGACATCTTTTATACAACATAATTGTCGTCTTAATGATGTTTATTGATGTATAGTAACATAAGTTTTAAGCGTAGGTAAAGGTCTATGTTTATTCATTGGTTAAATTCTTGAAAAATGTTTTCTTACTTTGCTCTAAGATCAGCTTCTGTTTCTGCTACCCAATGACGTGCAAGAATTCGTAAGATAATACGTTTTCCTAATCCTTCTTGGCATGCTCGATAGGATAAATCTATTCTAATCTGTGTTAATCTATTCTATCAGTTCTTATCTTAAGAGCAGGTCCTATCAAATGGTATGTACCTGAACTCTGCCTATTTTCGTTTTGTTTAGTATTATATTTATTGTAAGTTTTCTTCTTCCGTTTTTCTGTACGAAAATAAAATTTATTATTATTATTATCTCTTCAAGGCAATTGTGTGGACTGGGATCACTATCCACATAAAAGAACTGTTCTGCGATGTCTTGTCGCGAAGGTTTTCCGCATCTTGTCTACATCATCTTTAAATAGTAAGTGAACCATTCTGAATAAAATGCATTTTGGAATGCCCTCCAATACTTATTTTATTCGTCACAGCCTAAAATTATATGCTTCTCTGTCCATATACTACAACATTTTTTATGCTCTGCAGTAGGAGGAACGCATACCATTGGCTTCGGACGAAATCATGTCATTAAGATATTTCAAACTTCTGTGCAAGTTGCAGAAGGTACTCACGATTTCTTCGTATTGCTGATGCTGATAGGTACTCTTATTGTACAAGTTCTCTTTTGTCCCACACGGATCTTGATGAGTCTCAACTACGTTATAAAGGGACCTTCCGTGAGTATCCAGGTACGAGTTTTTTATAATAACGAGTCTTAGTTTCTGAGCAAAATCAAAGTTGTGCGCGTTCGTTTTATACCGTGTTGTATAGTGTTGGTATCCGTATAACCAAGCGTGTGTAGCGTTGTGAACTGGTTCTACGCCTGCCAACCTGATGCCTGGCGTTCGATTCCTGCTGGTGATTGTTTTTTTCCATAGGATTGTGCACATTAATTAATATTTAATGCAAATTATTCATAAATAATATTTTTCGTGCCAATGACTAAATACGCGTGGCATGCCTCAAAATTATTAGTAGAAGAAAGAATACCTTTTTTGAATGTTAATGAAATGCAAACCTGCCGTTTGTAAAATGGGCCTGCTGCTCGTCGACTTTATTGTCTTCTGACGTAGCGAGCGAAGAAATTAACACGGAATGGACCAATTTAATTATTATTAATTCGCTTGTGAAATTCAAAATACACGTCATACCGCAGATTTACTTCGAATTTATTTATTAACAAAATTACCACGGCAAAAAATATCATTTATGAATAATTTGCATTCAATGTAATTCTTAATATTGTGCACACTAAGATTGCAAAAAAGTCCATGGGCAGGAATCGAACGCGAGCCACAAGGGTGGTAGGCGTAGATCCAGTCCACACCGCTAGGAATGCTTGCTTATACGGAAACCAGCATTAACGGTATAAAGAGAACACGCACAACAACGTTGATTTTTATCAGAAACTAGAATGAGTTACGATAAAAGCTCGTACCTGGGTACTCAGAGTAGGACCCTCTATATTGTATTGTATTGTATAAGAAGGGTCGTATAGGCTCCAAAACCTCTCTTCACTGCGACCTGTTGATCTATTGGACCCTCTATAACACAGTTGAGACCCATCAAGATTCGTATCGTACAGCCCTGGTCTTCTCCTTGTTAGATTCACTCCGAGCTGCTGTGTTTACAAATTGTTTAAATTCATATTCAATCGCATGATTTACTTTATGAAAATAAGATTGTTGATTGGTCAGTATATAGAAGAACTAATGAGAAACTCTAATTGACTTACAATTAGTTTTGTTTGAAACTAAACCTTGTTTTTCTACCCTAGTTAAACTACGGTGTTAAGATATTAATTACGCACATATAAAGCCGCAATATGCCAAACTGTTATTCATTTTATACACGTACACTTCTGTACTTACGAGTTAGACGTCTGTAACCATATTGCGCGCAGATTAACCTCTCTAATTAATAATAAAGCTGGTATAATAACAATAATAATAATCATTATCATAAACTACTTTAAGTGTACTTATAGGAAGTATAATGCGTACTGTGTTCATTATAAATTAGCTTACAAATACGGAAATTAAATTACAGTTCCGTTAGAAAAACTTGTAGCTGTCTAAGCAAGTTTAAAACTGCATTTAAGTGGTAATGACAATGGCGATTATAAAGCGTAAGTAAGTATATGTTTGCCATTGCAAAAGTGCGACCAAAATGTAATTTTTAAATTATATTTTTAATAGCATTCAGATGTAAGTATATTGCTGCAATATTATAACGTGTTCCTAACAATAACGTAATATCCATAATATCAGCACGAATGTCTTATTTAAACTAAGCTGCAGCGAGCCGATGCAAACGAATTATTTAAAAATAGATTATAGCATATAACCACAACACATATTTGCATAAATGTATATGTGTCTTCGTTAAAAGAAATATCCAACAATAATTAAGAGGAAAGAATAAAATAAAATATAAAACAAATGCACAGCAGTAATTAAACACGAAAAGGCTGCTACTTCGAGTTGAAGTTAAGCTTGTCTCATTATTCTATTTCGAATAGACAATTAAAAATACTACAGAACGTTGAAATTTTTTACTTTTAATTCGCAACTTGGAGAGAAATATTATAAAAGGAGCGTTATTACCTTCAATTAACTTTGCATGCTACAGTTTGCTAATGCTTCATTTTTGTCTGTATTTCTACGGTGATATTGTAATTGCCTACAGACATATATGGCTTCTGTTGAAAGAGAAGAGTATTAATTATGTTACAATTAAGGATTCCTTGCCGTATTCGTAATACAAATTTACTACTTAATGCGTCGGTGCTGTATTTTTTGTTTGTGTTTTTAATTGGTGTAGAATTGTTATTAAATTTGATCTCGTTAGAGCTCAAGATGAATGAATGAGTTTTGGGGAGGATTAATTTTTATAATTTATAAAATTGAAGGATTGTATAATTTCTGATTAAATAGTAACTTGAATAGAACTTTCAACATATTCTACATTCAAACATGTGTTGGTATCAAAGTCTATCTATCTACGTATTAATGATTTGAGGTTGTATTAGTACAAGTAAATGGTAAGAACACATCGCGGCTGATCTGAACAAATGCAATTGCTTATTCATGTTTATGCTTTTGTATTAGTTCTGGAGCAGATGCGGTAGAAGAAATTAAGCTATACTCTGCTTTTCAATAAGGGAAGTGAATTTAATATAGCCCGCCAAAATATAGCCTTACGATTGGTTGTCATATTGTACACAGCTAATTGAGTAAATACATATTTCGTTGAATACTTTTCTATTACCCTTTTTTGTTTCTACTACGTTTAAACTAGAAAATCAGAATTTTTTAAGTACAGTACAGTTTTGATTATCCGGATCATTGGTTTTCCGGATTCAGCGATTATTCGGATCAAATATATTTTGCATTATGTATGTTGTTATCCCAAGTGCTTGTGCTTCTGTTATTCAGATCGTTACAGACCTTATGCAATTTAGCATTCGAAATTTAGTTCATCTATTTATACATAGGTGCTTAAGGGATTCCCCTAATTGGGTAGCATTTTCCTGTGTTTTATTTACATCTTGTATTCAGCTTACTCTAATTATAATGGCACCTCGTCGTAAAAGGACGGTATTAACGTTGCAGCAAAAAAAGTGTAATATTACAAAAACTTAAAAATGGTGTAAGTGGAAAAGCGTTGGCCCAATTGTATGGTGTCGAAACATCAACAATCTCCGATATAAAAAAGAATGAAAAAAAAATTATGAGGTAAATTGAAATTATATTTTGTTTATTGTACAATTCTAATGAATTTGTGCGGTTTTTGTAGCTTTATTCAAAACACGTTATCTAGACCAGGGAAAAGGAGAACCTTAAGAAAGGCAGAATACACAAGAATGGAAGCAGAACTGTACTCATGGTTTGTAAAACAAAGAAGCAAACACGTTGTAATCTCTTCCGAGATTCTAGATTCTAGCTGAAAAAGCTGAGCATCTATACATGAAGCATTCCGGCAATGATAAATTCATAGCAAGTAGGGGATGGGTCACAAATTTTCAGAAAAGACTGGCATTAGATTTCTGAAGGTTAGTGAGAAAGCGCTTTCTAGCAACCAAGAAGCTGTGGAACCTTTTGTTAATAAACTTGCAAGTCAAATAAAACGTCTTGGGCTCAACCCTTCACAAATATACAATGCTGATGAATCAGCTCTATTATGGAAAATACTGCCGGATAAAAAATTAACATACTCCAAAAAGAAAACAGCCCCTGGCAGAGAGACAAGCAAGGAAAGAATAACATTTCTTGCAGAAATGCAGATGGAAGTCATAAAGTCAAGTTGTTAGTGATTGGAAAATCGAAAGCTCCTCGCTCATTTAAAAATATGCAACTTCCAGTTGAATATACAGCAACAAAGAATGCTTGGATGACGTCAACATTGTTTTCTCAGTGGTTTCATGGATCATTTACCAAACAAGTAAAATCATTTTCAAGAGACAATAATTTACCACCTAAAGCATTATTAATTATAGACAATGCTCTATCACACGCGAAGGAGGAAGAGCTACGAAGTGATGACGGTAATATTTTCACTATTTTCCTACCACCGAATTGCACTCCATTAATTAAGCCAATGGATCAAAATGCAATTCGGTTAACCAAACTTCGATATCGCAAAGATCTCTTAAAGCATTTGCTAACATTTGAAGAAGAAGACATATCAAAATGCCTCAAAAGTTTCACATTAAAGGACGCAGTATTCCTTTTACAAAATTCTTGGGAGATAATTTCTCAAAAAGCGTATTGAGAGAAAAGTTGATCGCGGATTCATTAGAATTAGGACAAAGAGAAACTGAAGACATCGCAACCATGTTAAATAATCTTGTACAGAGTGATGATCATGTTACAGAACTAGAAGTAAATGAGTGGATAGATGGAGATATTGATCATTTGCATGCAGACGACGACTCACTTTCACAAGAGGAATATTAGACTATCACTGATTCCCAAAAACTCATTAAACATGAAATTGCTTGGAATAGCTTAAATATTTGTCTACAATGGGCAGAAGAAAATATATAGTACTACAATTAATAAAATAATAGCACCGAGACGCTTAAAAGAAGAGGTGACAAGTAGAATCTGTGTAAGTGTGTGTATGCAAACAAAAATTACGCATTTTTGGAAGTAAATAATACAGACAAATAATTATAATGTTTATGTTACCTGTTATTTGTTTATAATGTCTACGTTTTTTATTACTTATCTATAATGATCTGTTCTTTTATTAGAAATGAAATATAAAATATGTAGTAGTATTTATGTTTAACAACGTTTTTTGAGTGCTTGTAATAAATGAATTCGCTTATACGGATTTTCGTTTATACGGAATAAGGCCTGCATTAATTAATCCGGATAATCGAAAATGTACTGTATTTGCTTCTAAAAATTGATCTTGAGACGTGCTACTTTGGGGCGTGGACATTTGTACAGGAAAAGCAAGTTATACTGAACATGTACAAGAAAATAGTAATCCCACAATAAAGAAAACACAGATAACAATGCAAATTTGAAACACTTTAGGTAACATACATAGATATTCATAAATATGTATATTTATATTTAACAATTATAATAGGTGTTTCGAGGACAAGCGTTTACAATATTATTGGTGAATATAAAGCTAGAGCACTAATTTCACCACCATTAAAATAGTTGGAAGAAAATCGCTGCTACCTATAGTTGACGATAGTATTAAATACATGACAAGAAGCATTATACATGGCTTTTTTACGATGGAGAACTTCCTACATTAAACAAAATTTTAAACAAAATAAGGGAAGATCAAAATATACCACCAATGAGTCGTTCAACCTTGTATAAATTAATGAAGATGCTTAATTTTAAGTAAGTTTCGATACTAATTATTTAAGTGTTTTATGTGATACAGAGTTTGTATTTACAGATATTTAAAACGTAATCGTAAAAGTTCACTGCTCTAAGGTGATGACAGTGTTTTGTGGAGATGAAAATATTTATCTTCAATATCAAAATATAGAAATGAGCAATAGCCCAATCAAAATAGACATAACATAGGGTAAACTTGTATAAATTACGATACAGCTGAAAATTGGTGGAGGTCTTCATTTCATTATTACATATGAAATGTCAGAAGTCCCCATCGATCCCACATCTGCTAAAAAAGTTATTCAAGGTCAAAGGTGGAAAATTTCGGTTTTTCGCTTTTTTTTCTCGCAAACGGCGAGTGTTATAGTAAAAAAGCTTACAAAAAAGTTGCAGATTATTAAAATCTCTACAAAAATTGTCTGTATGCTTTTTTTTTTCTACGAATCATCGTTTCAGAGATATCGCAATTTCAAACATCGAAAATACTCATATTTACTCTTATGCGGCTTGTAATGCTTCATCGAGTGTTCCCCATGAGTAAAATATGAAAGTATTTATAATTTTAATAATTTTAATCATTAAAATATACTCCTAATACTTATTATTATTTCATATAGTTTTTATAGTTTTATAATACAAAGAAATATAATATTCATAATATGTGCACATTTCCACACCACCTATGAGGTAGTGCACTTGGCGCTTTTTTTTAACGTGGTTTCCCCAGTAGGCATACTCCACCGTCAATCTTGATAAAATTTTAATTAGACAGTGCAAATATTAAATGAAAATTGAAACTATAGCATTGAATTGAAAAAATTGACTTATTGCGAATAATTATAAGGAAATTAATAATTGTGTATTTATGGAAATTTCAATCTGATTGATAATCTTCAAGTGCTACTTCTACTATAATGTCTTCGTCGCTTCCTTCTTCGTCTTCCTGTATCTCTATAGATTCTTCGAAGAGAAGAGGCTCACGAGTCTCTTCATCAATATCATAAGAATCTTCACCTGCTGTATTTGATACATTAGAGCAAGATTGGCCTGAACAGTTAGTACACACCGGTGAGCAAAACAATCCTATTTTTTTACACCCACAGTTTTTATTACAGCCTTTCAGGCAATTGCAGAAAAGGGTGTCGAGAAGTTTTTTCTGGAACAGGTGGGAGTAAAGTTTTAATTGGTTCCAAACCATCATTAATTATTTCCCAACCCCAGTCTTCTGGATTCAGTGGGTTACCAAGCCGCATTTGAACTTGGTAATACAATCGATATAAATGTTGTTGAGCCGATGCGGATGTTGGAGGAAGGCAGGATAATTGCACTCGCTTATTCTTTCTTGTATTTTTTAGCTGTAACTTGATCCCATTCGTCATAATATCATGCGCATGCATCATTGCTGTTTTACTCCTTTTGAATATCGCTGAGGTTGTGTCGCATCCAGTTATTGCATGCAAGACTAAAATACTTATGTGCTTCACATTTTGGGTACGCAGATAAACTTTTTGATGATTATATTTTCGTTTGTGCTTGCGCTTTCCCGAGTTTCAATAAAGAAATTATTTTATCAGATGGAGTAATTTCAGATGGAGAAATATTATATTTCTTTATATTATAAAAATTATAAAAACTATATAAAATAATAATAAATATTATATTTTAATGATTAAAATTATTAAAATTATAAATACTCTCACATCTTATTTATGCGGAAGAGTGAAGCATTATAAGCCGCATAAGACTAAATATGAGAACTTTTGTGTAAGCTATTTTTACTATAACACTCGCCGTTTGCGAGAAGAAAGCAAAAAACCGAAATTTTCGACCTTTGACCTTGAATAACTTTTTTAGCCGATGTGGGACCGATGGGGACTTCTGGCATTTCATTTGTAATAATGAAATGAAGACCTGCCCAATTTTCAGCTGTATTGTAATTTATGCAAGCTGAAATGCTATTTTGACTTGCCTACAACGCCCAATTAATTATTTATACGAAACATGGTTGAATTAAGAGCACACAAGAGCAAACATGTGAGTAGATGTTAATGTTACAACACGCAGACAAGCATTTACAGATGGTGTAATGATTGGTCCCAAAACTCCTGCTGGAAAATGAAGACGGTTAATTATTTTACATATTGGTTCTAAAAACTGTTTTGTCGACGATGGGTTACACTTATTTGAAGGAAGAAAAACAATCGATTACCACGATGAAATGGGTGCTTTTGAGGAGTGGTTCAATAGTATTTTGAAGAAATTAGGCGGAAATGCAAGGATGGTTACTTCAAAAACAAATACCGTTTGATCCCTCCTTGGTGCTACTAGAGTTGTTGGAAATAATAAATCATCACAAGAAGGTTACGTTGTATATGCAGTGGACGAAATGGCA
>SMLS01018160.1:0-10733 GCA_004785975.1 Popillia japonica | reverse complement strand
ATATTGTGTAAGTGTAAATAAAATATTGTCAAAGCAAGTGCACAGTCAGTTTAAGTGTAACAAGTGCAGTATTTTGTGATCCTACATAATTTACATTGGTCCTTCGAACATCTCATCAGGCTACAGCCGCAACATTGGTCCTACGAGCCGGATTTCAGCACCACAAAGGAGTTCCACAAACTGGAGATCAGTAACGAAGACTACGAGGACAACAAGCTAAACTCAGGTGAGTTTCCAAGTCATTACATTTCCTACATCTCCAATTTCACCACCCGTATAACATGGCCGGCGATACACAAAGGTTATTAAAAGGGCTTAAATACAAAGTGCGGTCCATCAAAGGATCACTGACAAAATTCAACACATTTCTTGAGAACAGTGATTCTACAACAAACTTTGATGCCATGCAAGTAAAAACTCGTTTGTCAAAAATCAAGGATCTATGGTCTGAATATTTTGACGCGGAAATGCAAATTGAATCAATGCAAGAAGACGAAGGTGTAGAAGCAGAGGATGACAGTTTTGAAGAAAACTATTTTAATTCGGTGACTCGTGCCCAAAAAATGTTAAAGGCACATTCGTCGCAGGTTCCTGAGCAAGCAGATTCGAGGAATTCAGTAACCGACCTTACCGTTAATCTGCAACGTAAAGTTCGCCTACCACAGATAGCGTTACCATCATTCTTCGGAGCTTTTGAAGAATGGATGCCATTTCATGAAACCTTTCACTCACTTATCCACTCAAACAATACACTTTCGAACGTTCAAAAATGTCATTATTTGAGATCGTGCTTAAAGGGAGAAGCCAGCAATTGTATCCAAGAACTACCAATATCAGCTAGTAACTATGATATTGCATGGACAACGTTAGTTAGTAGATTCAACAACAAAAGGATCATCATAAAGAAGCACATACAAGCCATTGACGAATTACCAAGCTGCACGCATGAAAACGCAAGTATGTAATTAATTAATATTCCAATTACTGGTATCGCTCAAGCATGTACACGCATTAAAACAGCAATCTCGACGCGAATCAAATCAAACAATAGTCCATTTGGCGCTACCGTAAGGTGTCTAGTACTAGATAATATCACAAACGATATTCCAGCTGTGACAATCAACAAATCTCATCTAAGCATCCCTGAAAACATAACGTTAGCGGACCCCGATTTTCATCATTCTAGGGAAGTCGATCTTCTAATCGGAGCAGAGCTCTTTTGGCAACTCATATGTGTAGGTCAAATCAAATTGCCAAACACCAACATGATGGTTGGATAATAGCTGGTTCCATAGACAGTAAGTTTACACCGGTAAATAGAAGCTGCAATCTCTCTTTGGAACAAACGTTAGACGCTAAATTAACAAGATTTTGGGAAATCGAAGAAATCAATAAACATAATGGTTACACAAACGAAGAAGCAGCATGCGAAAAGCATTTTATCCAAAATTATAAGCGAAATAGCGATGGTAGCTTCATTGTGAAATTGCCATTCAAGAAAGATACGCAGGTGAATCTAGGCGATTCGAAAGAAGTGGCCACAAAAAGGTTCTACGCACTAGAAAGAAAGTTATCAAACCAACCAGGTCTGAAAAAACAATATGTAGAATTTATCGAAGAATACGTCCAGTTAGGGCACATGCAGCCAGTCACAGTCTCAAGAGAACAGGATAGCGAAGGGCACAAGACATTTTACTTACCACATCACGCAGTCGTCAAAAATGATAGCTTGACAACCAAATTACGGGTAGTTTTTGACGAATCTGCAAAAAGTACTACAGGACACTCATTAAACGACACGCTTATGGTAGGTCCATGTATTCAGCAAGACTTGTTTTCTATAATATGCAGATTTCGCACGCACAAGTTGGTGTTAACCGGAGACATTACGAAAATGTACAGGCAAGTAATCATGGACGAATCCGATACACCATTACAGAGAATTTTATGGAGATCTACGCCAGAAGAGGAATTACAAATCTACAAGCTCAAGACAGTCACGTATGGTACAGCGTCCGCATCATTCCTGGCAACTCGGGCACTGCAGCAGTTAGCCATCGAGGAAAGCAAGGACCTTCCAGTCGCAGCCAAGATAAGCCAAAGAGATTTTTACGTCGATGACCTACTAACTGGAGCAGATAGGATATCGGACATCAAAACCATTTTTCATGAAATAAATGACTTAATGGCAAGACGTGGCTTTGAACTCAGAAAATGGGCATGCAGCGACGTTAATATCTTGAAGCAACTGTTACCCAACGCAACGGAACCGGTGGTCTTAAATTTGGACAAGGACAGCAGGGTCAAAACTTTAGGACTGCAATGGAATTCGTCAACTGACCAGTTGCAATATGCAGTACCCCGTCCAAATCAGGAAAAGCAGAGCACTAAACGTTTAATTTTGTCACAAATAGCGCAAATTTTCGATCCACTTGGACTAGTTGGGCCTATCATTATTAAACCAAAAATATTGATACAAAAGTTGTGGCAAGCAAAGGTTTCATGGGATGAAAAATTACCCGTGCACATTCACAATGAATGGCTAGATTATCAAGGGGCCTTATCTCAATTAAATGAGGTGGCCATACCACGAAATATAACTCCATACAAGAACATCGTAGAGTTGCATGGTTTCTGTGATGCTAGTGAGAGGGCCTACGGCGCCTGCATTTACGCTCGCACTAGTAACGAAAAGGAAGAAACCACGTGCGAATTGCTATGCTCCAAATCACGAGTGGCTCCCCTAAAACATGTAACCATACCGAGGCTAGAATTGTGCGGAGCATTGCTGTTAGCACAGTTAATGCAAAAGGTGATTCAGGCATTGGAACTGAATATTTGTCGTATTTCGTATTGGCCGGACTCTACCATTACACTTGCTTGGATTAATACAGCTGGAAGGCAGTTAAAAACATTTGTCGCAAATAGGGTCAGCGAAATACAGGAAATCACTGATACGTCAAATCGGCATCACATTAGCACTAACGAGAATCCAGCGGATCTATTATCACGAGGCGTCTTTCCACAAGATCTGCTAGAATCACAACTATGGTGGCATGGACCTTCTTGGTTAAGTGCATCCTACAGTGCCTGGCCGCGTTCAGCACTGAAGCTAAGCGACGTGGAAATTCCAGATAAGCGAGACGGCCCGATGGTGGCTTACACATCAACTAACACATTTTGTATCTTTGAGCGATACTCAAGCTTATCAAAACTGCAGCGTCTCATCAGCTACTGTAGGCGTTTTATATGCAATGCATTGTGTCGGACGAAGAAAAACCCTCAGGCATCAACAATAGGACAGTTATGTATACCCGAGCTCAATGAGACTATGAATATTTTAATTAAGTTGGTCCAAAGAGAGTCATTTCCAGCAGAGATACATTTACTAAAAAATGGCAAGAACATTCAAGCAGACAGTAAGCTAAAGGCGCTTAACCCATTCATGGACAGGTATAATCAGAGTGGGCGGCAGATTGGTACATTCCCAATGTCATTATAATGAGAAGCACTCAATCATACTTCCCAGCAAACATCAGTTCACAAACTTGTTAATCCAACATACGCATATTACGGAGCTACACGCAGGCACCCAGGCAGTGTTAGCGAAAATACGCGCCAAGTATTGGCCGCTGTCAGGCCGCAGGACTGTGCGAAACGTTATTGGGAAATGCATTACCTGTTTCAGAGCAAAACCCGTACATCACCAGCCCATAATGGGAAATCTTCCCGCCTGTCGTGTAGAACCAGCAAGACCTTTCGTAAATGTGGGGGTCGATTACTGCGGACCATTTTTAATACGCAACAGCACAGCAAGAAGACCTTCCAAATCGAAGGCATATATCGCAATATTTATCTGCATGGCGGTAAAGGCTGTACACATTGAATTGGTTTCAAGTCTAGGAAGCGATTCGTTTTTGAATGCCCTAAAACGTTTCATAGCGAGGCGAGGAATGGTCGGCAACATCTACTCAGACAACGGAACGAACTTTGTTAAAGCAAACTGTGAGCTAAAAGAGTTACATAAGATGTTTACGACAGAAGCAGAAATGAGCAAAATTACAAATGTTTTGTCACAGCAAGGTATTTCGTGGCATTTCATACCGCCAAGAGCACCTCATGTTGGTGGACTTTGGGAATCCGCCGTAAAATCTTTTAAATACCATTTTCGGCGCATAGTCAGCAATGCCTTATTAACATTTGAAGAATTTTATACGGTTTCAACACAAATAGAATCAATATTAAATTCCCGTCCTCTCATCCCATTATCAGACGATCCCAGTGATTTAACTGTTCTTACTCCTGGTCACTTTCTAATTGGGGACTCACTTAGAACCAATCTGGAACCCAATTTATTAGATTTAAAACTAAATCGATTGTCACGCCTCCAGCTAATAGAACGCCTGAAGCAACATTTCTGGAAGCGATGGACCAAGGAGTATTTGCAGCAACTCCAGCAGCGAAGCAAGTGGCGAGGAGATTCCAGACCCCAACTGCAGGTAGGACAATTAGTTGTACTTCGCGAGGATGATACCCCGCCGATGTCGTGGCCATTGGGAAGGATCACCACCGTACATCCCGGATCTGATGGCGTCGTACGAGCAGCAGTAGTGAGGACCGCACGTGGGGAAGCCAAACGACATGCAAACAGACTATGTGTGCTTCCAATAGAACAGTAAAGTGAGTGCGAGAGCCAGTGAGTGCAATCTTGAAACTAGATAGTTTCAACGGGGGCGGCATTATGTTGCGTCTACTTCTGTATTTTTAGTATTAAAAATTAGAATTATATATTATTTTAAGACATTCAATAAGGGTATTCACAATATTTCTTCATTTTATTAGATTTTCGTGTCTTGTATGAATAACCATAGATTTACGGGAAACCCGGACTACCTCAAATACAGTTTTACGGTATAAGTTCTATTGTAACAAAATTCATAAATTCATTGTAGTGTACGAACAGCATTTTATGATTTCTGCATAAGTCGGATTTACAATTATTGAAAGCGCACGTACTACCTACTTACCGACAAATGGTCTTTTGTATCACCACCCAATTTTAACGTTGCAATAAGTCAGTAATTGTCATTTTCGAAATTTACTTCTGTGTACCTATTTATATTGCAGTATAAACCTAGAACCTTTAACATAAAAATATTAGGAATTTCCGCTAGTATTACCACCACTAATAAAATAAGTTTATATAAGGGCTAGACACCCAAAACAGAAGAGAGTACTACGCAAGCAGCTCATGTCGATTTGAGCCAAATTAAATCGTGAAACCCCTTTGAATAATAGTAACCGTCGCGCCATTAAGGAACTCTATGATTTAATGTAAATTGTATGTATATTGTGTAAGTGTAAATAAAATATTGTCAAAGCAAGTGCACAGTCAGTTTAAGTGTAACAAGTGCAGTATTTTGTGATCCTACATAATTTACATTAGTCCTTCGAACATCTCATCAGGCTACAGCCGCAACACTCCCTGAACAATAAATTTCAAAGAAATCTATGCCATATACTGTTACTTATGTTATTAAATTAATAAATAAGTATCGTTATAAGTGTAGGGACCCTATTTGCAGGCTAAAACCTATTACTGTTCATGATGAAGTTGACAAGCACATAAATATGTCATGTATGCGAATATACAGCATGTCGTACCCCTTATAAAAAATCTGATTAAACGCAATACCGATCTGTACGGGAAAGAAATATTGCATTTTATATTATCATTGGAATAAACGTGTTTGCTTTTTACATGTAAATGTAAATTTGTACTAACAACTGAAAAAGGAAGTTAAACGTCTTTTGTAAAAAGCATGTTACGGCATGTTACATGTTGGAATGTGACATGTTACATCTTAGAAAACCTTAACGGTTACTTTAACGTATTTCTAGCATGTTTATTGTTATACAGCCGCTAAATTGGTTGTGTGTTACAATTCGAAATTTCTGTAATGGCTAAACTACGAGAAATTATTACTGAATTACCACAGACAATAGTAAAGTATCACAACGTACCTATATGTTGTACATACATATATAGTATTTAGAATATTAGTAAAGATTATTCATTCCTAAAAGTACAGTTGCATCAATTGTACAGACATATAGATACACATGAAATATTGCGAATAAAAAAGGCCAAGGCAGAAAAACCAAAAGTACAGATCGTATTGACAGAACTAGTGTTCGTAAAATTTGAGCAAATCGAAAGCAATCTGTAGTTAAGATTGCTTATGGAATACAAAACGAATTTAACGTAAAATTGCAACCGCAAAGTATTAGAATTCGCATAAAATAGAAGGGATACCAAGAAGGAATTGCAGTTAAAAAGCCCTTTATATCTGCCAAAAATAAACAAATTGCAGTGAGCGAAAGATTAAATAAATTGGCCTTGAGACCAATGGAAGCATGTAATATGGTCAGATGAAACAAAAATCCTACTTTTTGGATCAGATGGTGTTATTCGTACATGGAGAAAGGCAATTAAAACAAATAAAGCAGAGTGTTTGAGACCCACTATAAAACATGATGATGGTAAGGTATGTACATTCACAACTTTGTTGCCATCCCATTTTTACAACTCATGACGAAAGAAAAGTATTTGAACAATCTTAAATCAAAACTTTATTTGTCTGCAAACAAATTAGGCCTTAACAATGACTTTATATTTTAACAGAATCGACTTCCAAAGTGTACAGCCAAGATTGTGCAAAATTGCTTTCATGCCAGTAGGATAGAGGTATTAGATTGGCTTCCACAATTGTCGAACCTTAATCCAATTGAACATTTATGGTCCATTTTGAAACAAGCCATTTCGCGTCAACGACCTACTAATATAAATTCTCTCATGAAGATTGTTGGCGCTGAATGAATGAAATTTGGCATTGTTAGAAGCGGGTAGTGTCGATGGCTAGATGATATGATGCTGCAATTGCAGCGCAAGGCAGCCATACTAAATATTAACCTCCAGGATACGATTCAGTTTTTGTTATAGAATTTTATGTTTTATTTTTGTATGATTTATATTTTTGTTATTTACTTAATAATAATAGTTCTGCCACTACTTGTGAGAAGAGCTGTCTCGTATCCATAAGACCTTTAGCGGCGTGCGTCCCGCAGGATTTCCTTTTTGCAGTTAGCCTTTCCCTAATCTTCCCGGTAGATCTACCCAAATACTATACCTGTGTGTTGAACTCACAAGCTCTGCGGATGGTAGGACTGTTTGACAACATATAGGAAGGAAGAATGAAAATGTAGTGTGGTTCATTTAACAAGCAAACTGTTTTCTGCGTCGAAACACCCCTTCGTAGGCGATTTCGGACTCCATTGTAGCTCTTATTCCATTTTTTATCTACTTCTCCTCTCTGTCTCCAGTTACCGCTTATGGATCATTAATCTGGCACACTACAGCAAAAACCTACATAACGCATCCCAACACCTTCTAAAACTAAGTTTTAACTGGAGCGTCCAGCGACGCAAAAGCCTTATGTAGATATATTATTTTTAGAATTATCAGTCAGTCATTGTAAGAAATACATATACATATGTATGTATAGCAGTTAAGATCACATTGGAATATAAAAGTTTTTGTATTATATTAAGTTCACTTCGCCAACCTCGTATGTAAATATTGTCAAATGAGTCACTAATATTTAAGAACTTGTAACAACACTAGTAAGGAAAGGTAAGGAAAAAGTATTTCAAATTGTTGAATCTCTCTGTATATTTCTTAATTTATATTGTACATATTTTAATCTCTAGACCATTTATTTAAATTCCATTCTACATTCTGTGCTTTATTTGATTCTATTGTATATATTCAACATTAGTCATTTACAATTTGTAATTTTAATACTTTTAACAATTCTTTTAATTCAGGTATATTCTGGGATAAAGGGAAATACCAGGGTAAATTGTTTTCTATTATTATGTATAACTTGCAACCCTCTTAATACTTTAAATTACATACTTTATTACTTTGTCTCGAAATTTCCGGATTCTCCTACTATCCACAATTTATATTAAATCTATTATTTAATTCTCTGTAAATTCCAAACCAACATCTTTGTAGAATCAGTACCGTTTGAAATACATACAGCTTCATCGCAGCGACTCATAAGTTTTAGTTCATTTACTTTAGATATTTTTCCTTTACGTTTATGTTTATTGTACTCTTTAGTTGTGAGTGTTACTGAGATAGTGCATAAATCTTTCCGTGAGCTTTGGTGTTTTCATTGCAACGAGAAAGCAGTCGTTCATACCTTTGTACGGCGACATACACAACACAAATAATCTGAATTTCTTTACATCTCATATCGGTAGTGATTGTTTCTTCCGTTTGTTATTCCTTCTCGAGTGAATTTTGATTCGTCATTCCAAATTATTTTAGACAAAAAAATTCAAAAATATTCTTGAAGTATAACGATAATTGTCCCATACAGTTCATTTCCTTTCAGTTCATCTCTCTCCCAGAAAGCTTGTGCTGCAATTTCAGGAAAAGGATGCATTATATGGTGTTTCAGAATCTTGTGGACAGATGATAAATGCCCAACTCTTTACAAGCAGCATACGTTCTAAATATCCTAATTTGAGTAGACTTCCAATATTTTCTATTATTTGTGTCCATAAATTACACAATAGTGATCACAAAATAGGTAACGGTCAGCAATTACAACACTAATGTTTTCTCATATTATTCGCTATTTGGAAGCATTAATAAATAAAATGGGAATAGAAAGGAAACTACTGGAGATAGCTATAAGGAGTGCTACAGCAAATCGATATAGAATTGACTTCTGCGCCCCACAGTGTCAAAATATATGTAGGATGTTCCATTTGAAAAAATTGAGTTTTACAACTTTAAAAATTGTCTGATATATCATAAATATCTGAAAGTATGATATGAAGAAAAAATGTTACTACGGTTTGGTGAGACAATGTTAGTATTTGGCAGTTTCAATATCAGACTTTTGGCACTTAAAGTAGGTGAAAATTTATCAGCTAGTAAAACAGTGTAAATGTCGGAATTTTTATAAAAATCGTAAAATCTTATATCTAACAGTTGAAGATAGGTATAGCAAGCCCTGGTTGTAATCGACATAGAATTTGATGCTGAATTGAAACGTAATAATATACATATAGGACGTTCCATTTAAAATAACAAAATTCGTACATTTCTTGCAATTCTTCAATTTGTACATATTTTAGAACGAAACTACATACCAAATTATTGCGAACCCAAAATTTGTGTTTCGATAAGTCCGAATACTTCTAACTAGCCAGTTTAGGTAGGTGATTCGCAAGAACTACTACTGTAGACTATTGGAGGAAATAGAAAAATTACAAATGATTCTATATCATTTGTTGATTGTTCAAGTTGTAGATAATGTTCACTCACCTACGTATGTGCGGCGGAAGTCAATATGCCTAATACGAAAATTTGAAAGTATTATTGACAGCGATTCAGATTTTCTCATACTACCTACGACAAATTGGTGAATGTGCGTCGAAATATGTGCTAGGTTATCACAACGATTACTTTAAATTTGCAAATATAACGAGTGATGTTTAGAGGAATAGTCGTTTCCAATATTGAAAATATTTATTCCGCACATGGTATTCATTTGTCTGAAACATGCGTGGAAACAGTTTGAATGATTCAAATATTTAATAGATGCAACCCAGTTTGTGATTTAATGAAAGTTTCATAAAATAGTAAGTTGTTCAGCATGTTATATAACATATTTTTTATCATTATTTTATGTGTTAATATTCGTGCGTCCGTTTCGCCTATGTTCGCTCGCCAAAATCACGAAGATAAAAATAAAAAATTCAAAATTTCTACACTCTACGACCGTCAGTGAAATTATTTGCATTATTGTATCTAAGGAACCATATATGATGTAGAATAATGATTAACTTTAGTTACGTTTCCACCTATTCCCAAGTTTAGACTTTTAAAACAGGAACCTGGAACAATAAGTCAAATATTAGAGAGAAATTCACCTAAATTATACAAGAAATGGAGTGTCACCGGTAGAGAAACGCTTACGTGAGAAATTTATGCTACGTATATATCTACACACTCACGCACACAAAGCGACATACGATAGTACGCTTAAACCTTATACCGAAAGGAATATAAATCCTTATTTAAATCTTACGTCGTGGACGAGATAAATCTAATTTATTATGACAGATTCAAGAAATTGCAACGTTGAAAATTATCTCCTCACGGTAGCGGTTGGCAAAATTTCACCTCTCCACGCTAGCTGAATAAGATATTTGCATTTTTGCACTCCATGTATACTGTCATCTTTTATTTATAATCTCCAGTAGCGATAGTTTCCTGACGACATTTCGCTTAAACGTTTCACTCTGATACTGATTTGATTCACATACATATATCGAGCAATTTTATTCCTAATTGAAATATTTTAAGGAGGTAATATAATACTGTTTCAGTAACATCGTTACTCAATAGAAACGTGCAAGACAATGAAGCAGAGATTAACGTCTATACTTTTTTTTTAATTTGTATAAAGACGGATAATTTAAAAATTATTCAAGCTCACACTGTATTGCTGGATTGATTTAATTAGGTGAATTGTATAATAAATAACGTAATCACAATGAAGTATTAGACTAAACCATAGTAATAATAATAATAATAATAATAATAACAATAATAATTGCATGGATTCCGCAAATTAAGTACAGGTAAA
>SMLS01018151.1:0-10716 GCA_004785975.1 Popillia japonica | reverse complement strand
ACATATTCATATTATGAAAAAATTCTATTTAATGACTTCTTTAGTTTTAAATACTTTCACTGTTCAGTGTGGCCATTTTTTTAAAGATTAGGTGACAGTGTAATGCGTTATTTTATAAGAGAAACACTAAAGTGAAAATTTAAAATAAAATTTATTTATAAGTTCCAGTCTTGAGGAGGTTAAAATTTTAAAACAGAGGAACGTATTAGCGTCATATAATATGCATACAAGGTAAGCACTATAAATGCTTGGCTTGATACCCTTATATAGAAAAACTTGTCTTACTTTAAATTAATAAATAATTACTAGGATACATGTTTAGACTATAAATTTCATCTACGTTTGTACTAATCAGAACACAAAAATAGCTATAATTACGTATTTGAATTATTTCTTATTAGTTTAACATAAATATGCTGAATTATTATAAATTATTATAAAACTAACATTAAATAAACTGGCAATTGGCTGCATTTGAAGTAAGCAGCACTGTTTAGATTTATACGAAAAATTGTGAAAGAGTAAACCTGCATTTAAGAAAAATAGACAAAATAAAGTTTGCATTTTACGTCGGGAACATAAATAAGCGTGCTCTTTTATTTGAAAAAGAAAATATAGTTGAATATAGTTATCACCTAAAATACTGAAAGAATAATTACTTTCACGATAATTTTAGGTTAAATTAATGGGTCAATGAATTGTTATCATTCAGGTATCTGCTATAATAGGAATAAACATTATTGGAGAAGAAAAAATCTGTTAACATTGAATCCATGTATTTCTCAAAATTGCTCCAGTTTAAATTATATGGTTTAATAGGTTGAGAGATTATTGGTCCTATCATTTCATCATGGCACCTTGATGATCTGTAATGAGACGGAGGACTTCAACACAATTATTCCGAAACTGAGCAGGATATTTCATGATTTATACTATGAATTAGTACACCAATTCTCCAGTCTGTATCGATTAGACTTTTGTTATCTTCTCGGTTCTCATTAAATAAACGACTCTCGAAGAGTATTTAAGAAATATATTAAACGACTCATAATTTATACAGCAACAGCGTTAGCTACCTTAACCAAAGAACCTGAAGGCAGAGGTTGGGATCGACAGATTGGAAGGTTGCAGTACGGAGTAAACAATACTTACCACAATACTATTAAAACAACCCCATTCCGACTTCTGATGAATTATGAACCGCGAAATTATGATGGCAATCCGTTGGAGGATGAAACCCGTGAACGAAGAGATGCTATAGATATAGCTACAAAACGAGTTGATGCGCTAGCAACATACTGAGAGACCAAGAAGAGCAACGTAGACAATACAATAGAAAGAGAGCCAGCGCAACAATATATGTAGAAGGTGAAATGGTGGTAATAAGAAAAGACCCTGTCGCTACGGGGCAAGGTAGGAAGTTGATGCCAAAATACGCAGGCCCATATATCATTACACAAGTACCTGCTACCGAATGATAGGTACCGAGTAGCAGATTTGCCGGAAACCCAAAGAACACAAAGGTTTTGATGCAATGAAGAACTATGTGGTAGAGACAGAGGATGACGCTAGCGACACCAACGACGACGTTGGCTCAATAACCCAAGAATATGAACCACTGTTCGAGATCCAAGAAAAAAAGGTGGGACAGTTGGAAAGAGACGAAGATGAGAGTCCGCAAGAAGGAAGGAGCGCAGATGATAGAGAGAGCCGAATGTCAAACAGAGTACTAAGATGTATAAATTATGAGTCGTAAGATATATTTCTTAAATACTCTTCGAGTGTCGTTTATTTAATGAGAACCGAGAAGATAACACTTTTATCTATGGGTAAGGTAGTGTTTATAGGCAATAATAGCGAAATATGATGGCATTGCACCCAAAGCTTACTATAAATACCATATTTATACTTAGTAACATATTGTATCTTTCACTTCTACTATGGGACCTTGTAATCTACGAAGTGCTTGTAAACTTAATGAGGGCTACTATATCCAAGGGTATGCAGTTGATATTGCAATACTCATACCGGGGAAAATGCGAGCACTATTTCAAAACTCATGCAAAGAGCTCTGAAAACAACAGAAAGGTGATGTAGGCAGGAAAACCTAAGAGTAAACTCTGCGCAAGTAATACTGGTGCCCTTTACGAGAAGAAGGAAGTTAGATGGCCTAAAACTACCAACACTTCATAATGAAGCAGTGAAATTCAGTCAAAACTTTTAGGATTGGTTCTTGACTCGAAGTTAAGATGGAATCAACATCTTGAACAGATTATAGATAAGTGAAAACGAGCACTAACGACAACCCGAACAACAACTGGGAAAACATAGGGATTAAAACTACAAAAGTTACACAGAAGCAAGCAATTATAAAACTCGCAAAGATTCAGAGGTTAGCTTGCATGTGAAATTAATGGTGCCGCAAAAAGCACGCCAACTGCTATGAACACCATGCTATACCTACCCTCCTTGGATATTTACATAAGGGTGGAGGCAAGAGTAAGGGCACAGACTGAAATGTAGTGGAAACTGGAGAACCCAGAACAGTTCGGGACAAACCAGAATAATCACTGAGATTAGAAACCCTATCTTTGAAATGGACTGTGATACAATGATACCCAAACTCTCCTTTGATAAACCCTTCAAGGTTATTCTAAATATGGATGAGTGGAGAATAAAACAGAAACCTGGAATCCGAACCCAGATCTGGTACGCAGATGGGTCAAATAGAATGACAGGGGCAGGTATATATGATGAAACCTTGCATCATGAAGAATATATAAAAACGAAAATACTAGCAATAGAGATATGTACCTGAAGGGCATTGGAAAAACAAACAAAGCGTCATCTGATTCATATCCTATAGGATAGTCAAGCGGCCCTAAAAACACCAGCAGCTTATCAGATAACCTCAAAGCTAGCGCGAGGCTCTCTTAACTTGTGGAAAACCTAAGAATTCTTGTAAAACACAACAAAGTTACTTTGGTGCGGGTGCCGGGACACAAGGGCAATGAAGTAGCAAACAAGCTGGCAAGAAGACGCTCTGCAACTCAATTCACTGGACCAGATCCGAGCAATTGGCAGCGGATGTGCTGGCTCTTAACCGAGGACAGCTTAGAACAGTGACGAGTCTGCTAACAGAGCATGGCTGTCTAAGGGAATATCTGCATAGCATTGGAAGCTTTAAAGACGAACCTATCTGCAGATTATGCAATGAGGAGGAGGATACAGCCTATCGCATTGTATTTGAATTCGCTGCATTGGTATAACGGGGACTGTCATTTTCGGAACAAACTAACCAACTAACAGATCTACCGGAAAGAGATTTACCATACAGACTATTAAGCCTAGTAGAGGGGACTAACCTGCTCATGTAAAGAAACTCAAGCGGCACGGAATAATACAATACCTAGTCTATAGGCCGCGGTCTCAAGGTGATGATGCAACAACCTGATCCATACCCAGTATTCAAATCAAATCAACATATTGTGTCGACTTGTATGTATTATAAACTCAAGTAACTTCAGAAGTATCACAGATCAATGTAATCTAGAATTATTCTCGTATACAACCTATTCACACAAAACCTATTAGATACTTTCAATTAGAAATTTAGGGATAATTACAAACGACAATACTGCAAAATATTGATTGTGTCAGCAATTGTGTAAACTGTAAATTTGATATTAATCCACTAAATGATTGCTAATTGCTGGAGTCGTAATAGTATATTACATAACGAGAGTTGTAAGTAGCTTATTACATGCGAGTAGAAAAATTGCGCGCGAGCCGCGTAGCGGCGAGTGTAGTAATTCTACGAGCATGTAATAAGCTTACAACTCTAGTTGTGTAGGTACTATACTTTTTCTACGAGCAAATTTCTACGAACGAATTTACCAATTTACATTGTTGCCAATGGTGCCAGTCCATTGCTGGTATACCTTTTCATATCTTTCTCTTGATTTTTCTGGTAATAGGTTTTTAGTAGTGTTCGCAGCTAACTGAATAATATGGGGTGGTGTATTACTCAATTCATTTTCGCTATCCGATGAACTCATTTCAGTTATTTATTTTAAAATAAATGTATATTCAGATAGCGGACAGCGAGTTTTGATTAATTTTAATGTCAAAATTATGGGCGGGTACTAAATCGTTTCCATGGTTATTTGATTGTTTTTATATAGAACGAAGCGTAATTTTTTTTATTACGTGCTAGTCATTACACGTCAGTAGCTTGTAATGATCTGTTTACTTAGCAACCAGATAGTAGATAATAGGTAATTTACTAGTAAGGGAGTAGAAAAATGATTTTTATAAAGTCGTTTGTGCTTTTCAGTTAGTTTCAATTACATCAAAATTTTATTACAGATTCGTATTGAATATGAATAATAGAATATTAAATAAAAGATTGGGAGCTTTATTGTGATAAAATTTATTATATTCTATAGATGTTATGAACCAGATCTAGACCAGTTTAAACTGTGGTATTCTTTGACCATATAACTGCTCTAGATCGTTCTTGTGATTTTTCAAAATATCCCATTTAATTTTTTAAACATTGTAATATAAATAAAATACGATTCCAAGAATAAAGTAGGTTTCATTCTCTAAAGAGTGTGCTGACTTTGTGTAAAATTTACGAGAGCTCTAGTTTAACATGTTTATAATTACTAGTTAAAATTACCATTATGTGAAGGGTTAATTATACACATAATATTTTAAAATAGTTTGTAACATAACCTATTACTAAATTTGCTAATATATACCTACGTTCCCAACAAAAAAAATTACGCCATAGTTATATCTTCTTTGGTAATGCATCTAGATATGTATGTTCCAATGGATTGCCTTTTAAATTGAATGGAATGGTAATATGCTATTTATCCAAGTGTTTGCTCGCAAATGATACAATACGCTATACAGAGTTGAATAATATTGACTAATTGAATAATTATCTACCCACGTCAGGCATTCACAAGTGCAAAAACGCAATATGCGAAAGTACCGTACGTTGGGTACACATTTATTCTACTAATTAATGATTGTATTTGTTTTTCGTGAAAGATTGAAATTGTCCTAAAATCAATAAACGATGCTAGAGATGAATTTACTATATTCATGTTTTTTTTTTCATATTATTGACGTCATTTGAAAGAACACTGGCATAATTTTAATTAAAATATGAAAATCGGAAGTGTTTTACTGCTGACTAACAATAAGTTAAATTTTCTTCAACCATAAGTTGTTGACAATTAGTAAGTTTGCAATCGAAAACATTAGATGCAAACTCCGTACAATCAACAAGCTGTCGTCTCTATAATTTCACAATGCCTCACTCGTCTTCTTTGCCTAAAGCCAAAGTTGCTTTACGGAAAAGGCCAGAGTTAGACAATCGCTTGTATGTTTGACGTGGTTTATGTTTAAAGCTCAGCTGCTATCTCCAACACATCAGAGATGGCGAAAGCGTGTTCTGCACAATATTTTTTCTACTGTCTTCTTGAATTCATACAAAGCTGTGTAATAAAATGATCTAACGGAATACATACTCTATGAACTGTTTTACTGGTTCAAAAGTATATAGCAGAAGAGGAGTTAATTAAACATGAATGAATGGGTGAAGTAGTCATGAAGATGCATATGACCAGATTTATAACTTAGTGCCTGTGGTCTACATCGTTATCTTCCGTTAACTTCTTAAGGAGAGATATCAGTAAAGGACTAGTATTCTTGAGGGCCGGTTGGGGTTGCCTACAGCGGCTTTTAAATGCGTTAAAAAGATAACATGATAAACATGACCAGTTGCGGTCTATACCAAGCATGTTTCTTTGAATGGTTAGATTTATTGGTGAATCGAATGTGTTCGCAGTATAAGAAAGAAAGAATATTTTTGTGAATTAGCTTTCTTTTGTGTTAGGTCGAGCCAATTGTAACAATGGAGGTTCAGGTATAAAGGTTAGCAATGAGGAGGACTATCAAGCTGAAACGAAACACAATTTGAAGTGGAAATCCAAATGTGAGAGTTCAGCGGATTGAAATTACAGATCTTGGTGGTACATTGGTACACGGATGGGTTCAAAACAGATACGGGAGTGAAATCAAGTACCTACAAGATAAAAAGTAAGACGTCCATGCCATCAGGTACAGGTCCAACATTTTTTTAGGCAGGAATATATACTATTGTGCACTGTGCCCAGAAAAATTTAAAAAATTATTAAGTTGCACGTATATATACCTATTGTACAGTGCTTTCATTTAATACCGAAACCCATGTGACCTCTTTTAGATATGCAACCCATTTAACAGTTTTGTAATATTTGCAAATAACATTCCTGCAGAAATTTTTATTTACATATTGACAATTAAAATTTTACAAGTTCGGTTTATATTGTAAATAATCACAACTAACTCATGGAAAAATAGTTATAATAAATTTTGAAAGTGGTTTTCGTTGTTATCTAAACAAATATTTACTCTATGTTTTAAATTTGCAAATACATTTTGCAGTTCTTCTATTGTGATATTATTTATTTCTTCTCGTAAAATTCAGGAACAAAATAAAAACTAATACAATGAAGCACATAGAGTCGTATGAAAACTGTCAAATGTCAACTTTCTGGTTAGGCAGGTTAGGGTATTTATTAATAATAATAATAATAATAATTTCTTTATTGCCCAACAGAGAAAACTTCAATTATAGGACAAATACAAATCAAAAGTACAGTGCAAAATTAATTGTTGCAGTAGGAACAATAATAATGTACAAATTGTTATACAATCTATAACAAATAAAAAGCTAAAATCCTTAAGACTACACAACTGAGCATCAAAAATAAAGTTATTATGTCAGTATTATCTAATATAAAAACAGATCATCGTACAACACATTACCATTTCTAGACATATGTACTATGGTGGACTCCCCAAGGTGGACACCTAATGTACCCTGTGTAACAAGTACTTAGTCCACTGACATTGGTATAAGTAAAAGTGACACAACTGACTGAAGTGTCACTCACTTAGTTATACGTTTTATTACGATAATTTGTACAAAATGCCACAACTAACTAATGTTGAAAGAGCTGTTATTATTTCTAAATTAGAAGACAATTGGTCTTTATGAAGAATAGCGGCGCATATGCATGTAAGCAAATCATGTGTTTTTAAAATTAAAACCATTTGGTAAACTGAACAGCGGACAGAGAAAAGGGCCAGACCTAATGGACTTAGAAAGATTTCTAATGAGGAAGAAGATCAGGCTTTAATTCAGTATGTATTGGAAAATCCGTTTACAACATCTGTTAATGCCTGTGCTGAAACTCATTTTTCCGGTTGCAGCAAAACAGCTCGTAGACGTTTAAAAGAAGCAGGTATCCATAATCATGCACCCGCAAGGAAACCATTTCTAACAGAAGTTAATAAGCAAAATAGGTTAAATTTTGCTAATGAATTTATCAACCGCGACGAAGATTTCTGGACGTCAGTTATATTTTCAGACGAAAAAACATTTCAGTCTTGTTACAACGGTAGACTTCGCGTGTATCGGCCCCGCAATACCAGATACGATTCAAATTACATTCATTCTCTGAACCGAAGTGGACGGTTTTCAGTAAGATAAGGATTAGCGCAGATGGTATTGGTGTATGCCACAGAATTCCAGGCACCCTGACGGCTCTCCGATACCGAGATATATTGGAAAATATTATGCTACCATCAGTAACGGCCATTTTCAATGACAATTATGTTTACCAACAAGATAATAGTCCAATCCATACAGCCAACATTATAAGAACCTGGTGTAACGAAAACCATGTAGATGTTCTCCCATGGCCTGCCAAAAGTCCAGACCTGAATCCCATCGAAAATGTCTGGGCTTACATGGTAAAACGAATTTATCATACTAGAAATATTAAACCTGCTAACACCGAAGAGCTTTGGCAGGAAATACAAACTGCATGGGAAGCAGTTCGACAAAACTACGATATGCGATCGTTAATAGGATCAATGAGAAAAAGACTGCAACATACAATTGCGGCTCACGGTGGGTCTACAAAATACTGACTATATTTTTATTGCTGTTTAGTTCATATTTCACTTTTACATTAATAAAGTTTCAAGTATTACGCCTGCCTTTAAATGCTTTTAATTAAAAAAATTCTATATAAAACGCCACTGATTGAAACCATATTTACAATACATAAAAATAAAAAAAAATACTATAGCAACTAAAAGGTGTCCACTTTAAAAAGTCCACCGCTGTACATATGCGCTAACGATGCCTATAAAACATTATAACTGTAATAGTTACGAAAGTGTCAGAAGACCTAGTGCGTTCTGTGGCACAATGAAATTTACAGAAGATAACCACGAAGAATATCTGTAACATTTCTTATCAACTTAACTAGAAACAAGGCAGTAGCTTCAATTCTGCGAGTTTCTAGAGACCAGAAATTATTCCGCTCAAGCAGGCTCCCGTAATCTGTACCTTGACCGGGAAAGATATTGTCAATCTTGAACGATAAAAATTTCAAGAATCGTTTTTGTACCCTCTCCAATGTAATTTGTTGGTAAGTATAATGGGGATACCACACTATGGACGCATATTCCAATTTACTACGAACTAGAGCGCAATACAACGTTTTTAAAGCTGCTAGTTTGTTGTTTGTTAGTTTTACCAAGATATTGTTTACGTCATCTTATGTCAGAGATCACGTAGGTTTTGATTCTAAAAAAAACTTTGTACAAGAAAGCAGCACTAAACGCTCTAAAAGCATGTATTGAATCGAAGCTAACCTGGAGCTGTCTGTTCACTTGCAAGGCTCTAACTTAAAAAACGCTGTTATGTTGATGTGGGTACCAACTAAACGACTTAAAGTAACGAGACTGCCACTGGTTTTGCCAAAAAAGTTGAGTGCCTTTGGATCAGAATCATTTTGTGACTTTACCCCTAGTTATGTAAATTCTCATTTTCAAGAGTGGGAGATTGATAAAAAAATATCAAAGCAAGCTTTTCCGGGTACTAAGGCTAAATCTCTGCGAAAAAACATATAGGCAAGATAAACAGTGATAAATGCAGATTTTGATCTGAACACAGCGGAGCGGCATTATACCGATAAGGTAATTCGTAATACTCATAGGACAGAATCACCATATATTGAAACAAGCATAGTTGCCAGTACCTAAAATGTGTGTATTGTGGTAAGGATGTGCGAGGCGAGTTTCGATGAGTAATATTCGATAAGCTGCATTCTAGTACCATACTGACCACCGAGTGATGCGCATTGACAGAATAAAATTTAAAACGAAAATTTAGACGAACTGGGGCAAAAATTATCGATGAGATCAACCGTATTACCCCTGAAATGCTTCAAAATATGCACATGGCTAGGACATTGTCAAGACCAACAAAGTGGATTGTTTGAACACCTTATACATTAGAAGCAAAATTCTACACCTACGTTTACTACCTTTTAGAATTATTTTTATTTATGTCGTTTTTATAACCAAGTATAGAAGTCGAAACTAACCTTGCTCTTCCCGAAAAGCCTGGATTAAATCAAAAACAAATAATTTTAGTATTCTGCTTAAACCTAAAATTGTGCACCCCAAAGATAAGAGAAACATCTGCATCTAGTTATAAAGTTACAAGTTTACAATGGAAGTATACTAAATTAGGATTATGAATGAAATAGAAACAGCAATTAAATGGTTGTATAAACTAGTAACTAATTTGTTCACACACACTCGAACAATGCCCAGCCTCTACGCCAATGACAACAAGTAGGACTTAAAACATGATTTGAATGAAACCACGCCAAGCAACCTAATATTAATAGGTATCCTATTGTAGATATGCGGTACTTGGTAAGAGAACGACCGCTCAAAAAGTGCAGTGCGATGCGCAGGAGGTGCTAATCGTCCTCTAGACCTTAAGTTTAGCGTGTGGACGTCAGTTTTGAAAATGATTTTATTATATAAATACGAAGGGCTCTATAGTAATTATATGAAACAATGTAGCACTCTGTAGCAGCCACATACGCCTCATATTCAACCATTTAAGTTCGGCCAATTTATGCGAAACATAACCCCTCCTGGGAATCCCAAATATTAAACGTATACACGAATTCTGTACCCTCTGTATACGATTACTGCAAGCAATTGTTAAGCCAGGGCCATACACAGGACAAGCAAATGTGAAATGCGACAACACCAAAGCATCACATAGATACCTCTTGGTATCCAGCTGCAAATACCGGCCGTGAGGATAAATCAATTTTAAATTCAGATATGCTTTTCGTACTGAATGTAGGACATGTGCATTAAAGCGAAAACTATTATCTAGAATCAAGCTTAAATTTCTACATTCAGTTTTAATTGGAATGGTGGTACCGTTGATCGTTAAGTGACAGTTTGCTGCAAGAAAAGGTAAGGCAGTTCCATTGCCAAACAAAACAATAGAAGACTTTGCAGGATTTAATATTAGGGCATGCTTTCCTGATATATCTGCGAGACTATCAAGATCCCTCTGGACGCTCGACAAGGCCGCAGGAAGGCCAGAGACCGCAAAAGAATGGTAAAGCTGCACGTCATCGGCATACATATGGATCTTACATGTAAGAAGAGATCTGTGCAGAAAGGAAGTGTAGATATTAAATAACAGAGGAGCCAGTATTGAACCTTGGGGGACTCCGCGACGAACACCTCTAAATTCGGACAGAC
>SMLS01017885.1:0-10674 GCA_004785975.1 Popillia japonica | reverse complement strand
TATATATTTTACTAATCATGACACGGTCAACACCCGGAAACCCTCATAATAGAGACTCGGGCCGTGGAAGCCTTCGATATCATTTAACATTTCGAACAGCACAATTGGCTACTGAATCTTTTTTCTTTACTCAAACTTCACCAGCATCTCGAATACGTTGATTCAACGGTTAAAATGATGTATGACAAGGAATATGAGGCTGAAGATGTAGTTCTAAATAAAATCGTCTTGCCTCGTTAGCATTACTGTAAGCTGACCGCTAGGCCATATGCATGTCTGCTAACTCAATATTGGTAAAATGAGCATTATCGTAAAGATTAATTTGTGACAGGCAACATGACCATTGAACATATTTATCTAACAACGAGAAAAATTGTTTTTCATAGGTTGCTTGACACCGATAAATTTCCGGTCACTAGTTTAGTGTTTATGTAAATACCCTCTTATCACTTCGGAAAATTAGAATAGTTATTCTGTGACGCTCTGTACAGGGGTATGTTATTGATATTGCGTGTCTATATTTTTTTTAATGTTTGCAGTACTGCAAAAAGGGGAAATTAAAAGAATCAGGACATCTAATGAATAAATTCAACTCGATTGAAAAGAACATCTTGTTATGAACTATAGTGTTACACCTTCTAAATTACTATATGTATTTTTAGGACTTTTATGTACTTATCTTATGTTGCTGAAACCTTTATCGAGTTTTAGGTCAATTATAACACTTTTAATTAGAGTGTTATAATTGACCTAGAAGTGGATCTATAAACATAAGTATCAGCTTCTAAATTACCACCCCTTGCAATACAGTGTATACACAATAACTATCTTAGGCAAATAGGTGGATCTGTACTTCTACATATGCAAATTGTAAGAGTTGATATATTTATTCAATTGAATAACTTAATAAATATTTTTATACAAAGTTTATAAATTCATTTTGCAAATGTTATCTAATATGTATTACACAATAGTTACATTGTTCTACTATATTGTATTACACTCCACATACCATTTTCTCTGAGCAGGCAAGTAAAACTAATTTATTTTTTGAAAATTTTGGCACATGAATTATTTCAATTGAAATTACAATAGCGTATTATATAAAACGTGTTGGACTTGTTCCACAGTCTATTAAATAACTACTTGTAAAAATTCCCATTTCACATTTAGATATGTTGGAGTTTATATATGTAGAATAGTATAAAAGATATTGAGTGATGCGAGACTTCTACAGTGGAAGTCATTTTTGGCAATGAATTTATGAGGTAATAAAGATAGAAGAAAGAAAGTAATGTCGGATCTAAGATGACATAATCTGTAAGGGATAAAGTGCATGAGGCATAATTGATATGAACACTTAGTAAAACATCTTGAATTTATCAGTTATCTAAGAAATTTGTCTTTTAAGTCTATATTATTAGCAACGCTTATTTCTAGTTATAGTACAAGATATGTTAAACTGTTTATTACAAACTATACGGCTCATGGCTATATAATCAACATAATACTCTATTCGTCGTCTACGGAGAACTTTTGATTTCATATACCAAATAAGACTTTGTTTATATAATGAATTAAAACAAATATTATAATTATATCTCTGAGCATCTTCATCATAGCCAATTAATTCTATAATAAAAGCCATACAATCATCACCTTTATCCTTCTTGCAAATAATTTTGAACACTTGTCCCCATGTCATGAGGTAATTCACATCAGAAAATTCAGTCACATAGTGTAGAACTCTCATCAGTGTTTTATTAGTAACCATTTTGTTACTGTGATATTCTTTGAGATGTTCTATAACATCATACTGACTCCCTTTCCAAAGACAGGAAAGTTCATTTCTCAAGGGGCAGGGTACCCTCTCACTGCGTACAAAGCTCTTTAACATGTCACCGATTGATTCCAATGCAAAGTTCCGTGCTCCATAGAATGGCAAAGCACAAAGAGGGCATTCGTCTAATTTATATTCACATTCATTACATATACTGTGGCCCGTACTGCAAACTTTTATACTTGCTTTCATAAAATTACTGCAAATTGGACATTCTAATCTTAATAAAATATCATCACTACTAAGTTTGGAAATCTCTTTTTTTAAAGTAATTCTAGCACTGACTTCTCGACCAAAATAACTTTCTAAAATTGTTCTATTGAAAGTGGTTGCATTTTCATTTTCCTGTTGTACGGTTCCCAATTCCTTTTCATGTAGAATTACACAAGTTTTTTCAGTGTTGCATATATCATCATTATGATGTTCTACATAGCAAACATTTTGTCGCATATCCTCAAGATTGCCAATATAATACATTAACAAGTGCATTTCATTATTCCTTGCCTTTAGATTTAATAAAATATTGTCATCGTCAAAAGCTAACATATAATATTCATCTAACATATTATCGGTTATATTATAAGGTAGGCTAATGCAATCATTATCACTAACGTATATCTGCGATGAATGATATTCTGTAAAATGTTCCATCAAATCTGGTATGTGGTTAGCCATGTTGCATTTGTTGAGGTAATAATATGGACAAACTTTATCCTGGTATAAACATTTCTTTTCATGTTTTGAAATTACTGCTACTGTACCTTTTTCATTACAACCTCTATAGCTGTATTTGCAAGGCATCTGGACATTTACTCCTACATATTGCAATTCTTGATTTTTATGTTGATGGATATATGCTGATTTATCGAAGCATGTGACACAGAAGCTTCCTAAATTTTCTATCTTTCTTATGGGATATCGAAGAGTCTCTTTGCAATAAATGCAAAGAGGATCAACTGTAGTAATAGATTCTTTAGTTGGATTTACTTCTACAGACATCTATAAACATAATAGCAAATGTAAATATAAATACAAGTTTAATTGTGCAACTTATACCTACCTTTAGCTAATGTTATCTAGATACATATTTACCATATATTTACATATTGTATATTGAAGAATATTTCCAAAGCAGTTTTTAATTTATTGATGTCATAAGTTTAATTTAATAAAGCGTAATTATGAACGCCAGTTTGTTTGTTATATCTATATTAATTACAGCTGATAAGGAAAGTATTTGTTACAATAATTTATAAAATATGCCGCTGTTTTTATAATAACTGTGTAATCAAAAGATGTTAAACTTCTGTTGGATCTGTTTGCAAATAAGCGGCAACAAGTACTGTACTTTTCTTTATTTTTCGCGTCCTGAATTAATAGATTTGAAAAATTAATTATCTTTTATCTTCAAGTTCATCCTTAATTTATTTCTTATGACGTATAAAAGTTTGTTATAATTAGAGGTGGGGCGAATATATTCGTATTCGTTAAGATATCGGTAATATGGACTGATATTAGTAATACGCATGATATTAGGTATTATAATATTGGAATATTCATCAAAGACGGCAAGTAGTGGTATTGACTATACTATATATTACTATTATATGGTAATATGAATATAAAGATTCAAAAGATAGGAACAAGTATACGGAAAATGCCAGATGATAGACAAGGAGTGTGGTATAATATAAAGCGAATATGATATCATAGTAGGGTACATATTTGTATCGCACAGAAGAAGCTTGAATTTGCTGAATACTATAAAGAAATATCACTGAGATATCACCGAGAAATATATTACAAAGGTACCTACAATAAGTATTATTACTATATCTGTATATCTCTGTACTTTTAATGTAATAGACTATACTCGGTAATCGTGATATTACTAATATTCACGTATCGGTTTAGGTATTATAATACCACTTGGTGAATATATTCATATCGGGTAATATCGCAAAATATCGGTATCGACCCACCTCTAGTTATAATCTCGAGTTGTAAATTTTATCAAATTTGCTGACACCCATATTTTATAATATCGAACAATATTTAATTGCAACCTTTCTCAAACAGATTTTTATTGTGTGGTTTGAAACATATGAACGAAGCTGTCTGTTGCGGTCGTATACCAGACGACCCAAAAATCGATCACAATCACAGCAACTTATGACATCAATAAATTTAACGTGACATGAACCTGTATCTCCTTGCCTCAAGGCTCTTACTTTGCAAAACCAAGTGACCAAGTGTATATCGTCTCTCGTAATTTTTACATGATTTTGAGAATGACTTGAAATACATAACTTTTTTTTATATCATTGTTGGTGTATCTTTACGAATGTTGAAATCGGAACAGATCTACATTTATTTGTTGAAGTATATAATTCATTTTTTATTCAATATTTTGATATTTACTTGTTTAAAGGAACAAATTCAATTCATCATTTTTCAAAAGTCAAGTTCTATGATCTTAAATCAAATAAACTATGGTGGCGATTTTTGGCAGCCAAGGGTATATAACCGTTATACCGGTAAATTCCGGTAACTCCAAATACAACTTTTATAGCGTTTTACATTCGGCAACTCAATGCCGGCTGTTCCTGTCGGCCGAGCAGAATAGCACCCAGCAAAAATTGTACGTTTTCCTATGGGAAAATAGTGTACATAGTTTTACGTAGAAGCACGTAGAAGTGACGATATATGTAACGTCACTACACGCGGCATGACGCGGCACCTAGGGCAGTGCTATAGTTCTCCGAATGGAAAGCGCTATTAATTAATACGGGACACATGTTCGACGAATTACTTAAACTTGTAGTGTCCTTGAAATCACAGCTTGATTGAAAGACTACAATCAACGATATAAAAGGATGAAGTAAAAAAATAAGAATGCTATACCATACAACTAACCAATATCTGCTCTGCTTACACATATTTACGACAAGCTATCATGAATGCATGAAACCGACAACTTGAAAGCACAGCATTCACGTCAATTCCGTTTTCTTCCGGAAAAGTCAACGTACATTACATAAAGGTCCTACTTGTCCTACATACACTTACAAATCCCGCCTACAAAACCAGCTATTTTAACCTCTCTTGAAATAAATTTCAAATGTAATTTGCTTCGCACTGACGACATGCGTTGCGTTGACGATATTTGCTTTTGAAATGAGTATACCTGTATAAGTGTATCCTGATTCAGATTCAATGTATGAAATATGTATGTAAATAACTTCACTCCTTATAATGGTAAGAAGTATAAATACATTTTCCAGGAAAACAGGTTTTTGACTACGACAAACATTTTGAATCGCATTGTATTTTTAGAAATGTTTGGGGAAATTTAGATAGTATTGTTGGCTGACTAAATTTATATACAGCGATCCCCTAAACTGTTTCCTTTCAGAAAATGTGGTGTAAAAGTTATTTTTAATGAATTTAGCTGTAGTAGCTGGCATTAGGTTAGTGAAGGTATAATATTGACAGCAATGTATTTTATTCATCATAAATAAAACAATGGCGATTAAAAACATTATTCTTTAATAAATAAAAAGTTAAAATCAACAATATATACAAAATAGTACTATGTACAAATTTTTATTATATAGTAGCATATAGTAAAAGCTATAATATACGGTAGATATATTTAGACATCATTCACATAAATATAAATTACATAAGAGACCTATTGTACAGTGAGTTCATTTGTAACTTAATAATAGATTCACGAATTTTTTCTGCTATTCATTTTTTTATCACTTGGAACTTAAAGTTATAAGTTTCATAATGTGAATTACACAAGTAAGCTTATTTTTAGACAAAATTCAAATAAAATATAATTAACAAAATTGCATAAACAACACAAACATCCCAAAACTATTATAATTACATTGTTAAATATTACTAATTTAATTACAAACGAAATATTTAGTTAATACTTCACATTAACGTGATAGTTACGATACAATTTCAGTAGTCTTTTTTTGTAGTGGGCTTCTTTTTTATGAATTGGCAGCACTGGTGATGTGTGGTTGCTTCTTAAAGCATGTTGTTTTTTTATGTTGTATTTTTTCTCCTGTTATGGGATGATATTGTGTTGGAACCAAATGTTGACGGTTAAACCTATATTGTTTCAAAACATATTTTTTATTAAAATTCTTTTGAAGCACATACTTTTTTCTTGTTTCAAATTTTCCTTTTCTTTTTTTGTTTTCTTTTCATTAAAAATATAGTACAAATTGTTTACAAAATAAAATATTGTAAAAATTATTCACGCAATGTTTAAAAGTGAATATTTTTTACATTATAAAATTTGTTACATATATCTTGGAATCTTTACAGGATTGGAAATTAATTGATAGCAAAAGTCAAAGATGTCACTTTTGTTTAACAACAGTGTTTACAAAAGGGAATTATTGGGAGCGTGCTATAATGGGTTACAATTAAAATTAAATATAAAATATGAATTTTCTGTAAGACAATCTTTAATCATATGACAAATTCTTTGAGCAGATTTCTTCTTTTATATTATATTAACTCAATGTTGTTGATGTCGAACGTTGAATAAATTAAATAAAATAGGTTCTATTTACTAAAACATATTTGTTGAGCGATGCGATATGAGCGTAGTCGTTTTCTGTATCCCACATATTTTTTAGACTCTCTTAAATCGTTAAAAATTTGAGTCTTTATATCAATGCCTAGACGCAGTATAATTGGCTCTTTTTCTAGAAATAATCAATGCGAAAAATTCAAATTTTGGATGATTTATAAGTTAGTTTCATAATGGTGAATTGGGAAGTAGCTAGTTTCAATAAAAAGTACTATAAGATATCTAGAACAATATTTTGTGGCAGAGTAGAGATTGTCGACCATCACTTGACCTAATCCTATTAGTTCTTTATTTATTAGATCACATAAGAACTACAAGCAGCCACAGAGCAGGAAATATATACAGTGCATTTCGTCAAACGATCAAATGATATTGTCACAAAATACCTTCATAGTTTCTGTGTGTAACATAAGTATTATGTATACCGTGAATTTCACTTAAGATGCAATATCGGTATAGGTTTTTTATTTCCATAGAAACCAGTTAATACATTCTTACATTGTCTCGCGTAAAATGCAACATACTGTCCGGGTAAAAAAAAACGGGACATGTCTTATAACGATTTTGACGTTAGTTTTGTAATTAAGTCCGTTTGTCCAATAATAGTAGCCTTGAATTACTTGAGTATAAGGACATGCATCTGTCATTTTTGTCATTATTGTTTTTATCTTTCAAATTGACATTTAAAATTTTTGTTAATTCAAAATAATTAATTATACGCTTAAAATTTGTAAAATGCATGTACATGAAGTTACTAAAGCCAGAATATGCACTAAAGTAGAAGAAGGATGGTCTATGAGGCGAGTAGCAGATGAATTTAGGATAAGTAAGAGCTCAGTTAGTAGAAATGTAAGAAGTGGCGGGAAGAAAGGAACCAAGGAACGCCTGGTTCAGGACGACCTAGGATTTCTAATGCTCAGGAAGATGATGGCTTAATTACATATATTAATCGAAATCCCTTTGACACAGCAAAAAATGCAATAAGAAATACAGGTTTTCCTGGATCAGCAAAAACAGGACTACGTCGCCTTCGACACGCCGGTCTCTATTCTTATATGACTGTTAATAAGACGTTTCTAACTCCAGCTTGGAAAGAACAAAGGATGGGATTTGTTTTACACCATTTGGCACGGAATATTTGGGACAAGGTAATTTTCTCCGACGAAAAAATCTTTCAGTCATCATATAACGGGAAAATTAGAGTTTTTCGACCGCCAAGCATGCGTTTCCAAGAACGATATGTAAACAAAGTACGTAGAAATCCTCGTTATTCCGTAAATGTTTGGGGATGGTTGTCAGTGAGAGGTCTTGGAATTTTACATAATATTGAAAATCGCCTCAATAGCGAGGTGTATATAAACATCCTTGAAAATGTGATGGTGCCATCTGTAAGACGACTTTATCCAGATAACGACTATATCTTTTTGCAAGATAATTGCCCTGTTCATAAATCCCAACAAACGACGCAATGGCTAAATGCAAACGGTATTTCGGTATTGGATTTTCCAACCTATAGTGGTGACTTAAATGTTATTGAAAATGTATGGGGTTTAATGGTACGAAATATAGCAAGACAGAATGTATATGTGCAAAGCAGAGAGGAATTACTTCAGGTTGTGCAAGCAGCGTGGGCCGAAATACCGGTAAACTGCGTTACTAATTTAGAAAATTCTATGCCTAGAAGGTTAAATAAAGTAATAGAAGCACAAGGTACAATTACCAAATATTAATTTAATGTAATTTTTGTTTTTTCTTATTTCATTATAATAAAATTGTCCTCTTTAGTATCTCGTTTCCATTAAAATGCAGTTGTATAATCAGTCAGTATCAACTGTCAATTTCACAATTAAAATTTTTCATTTATTGTCAACTTCAAGTTAGTATGATGCAACAAAGTACTGTCACAATAGGTTAAAAAAGTGTCCCGGTTTTTTTGACCCTGACTGTATCAATCATATGACATTAGTTAAGTCAAAAGTAGTAGTAAAGGGTGTCCCAATAGGAACTTGGTGATTTAAATTCCAAATAAAATGCGTAGTATTTAGAAATTCAACGATTTATTAACGTAAACATAAAATAGAAACCCTAAAATTATATGTGGAACAAGATATCCGATAAATGTCCACCATGACTTCTATTGCACACAGCGATTCTTTTTTTAAATGTTCAATGACTTTATCACACAAATGCAAGTTAATCTCGCCAATAACCGCACGAATATTATTTTTTAATTCATCAATTGTCTGTGGATTATTTGTGTAGAATTGATCCTTAAGGAAACCCCAAAGGAAAAAGTCCATCGATGTTATGTCGCAGGATCTTGCAGGCTAATTCATGTCACCATTACGAGAAATCACACGGCGAGGGAATTTCTTCTGCAGTAAAGTTGAAAGTAAAGATTGTTGAAGTCCATATCTTCCAAACGAGGCCATAGAAAGTTATTCATCTGTCGATACCGCTCTCCATTGAGAGTTTCTGCTTCTCCATTATTATTCTCAAAAAAGTAAGGTCCAAGAACACCATTGGCCGAGAAACCGCAGCATACAGTGACACGTATTGGGTGCATGGGTTTTTCAATAATCTCTCGAGGATTTTCACGCCCCCAAATGCGGCAGTTTTGTTTATTTACGTAACCCCCTAAGTGAAAATGGGCTTCGTCACTGAATATATCAATTTATTTTGCTCCAAAACCCAATTGGCAAAGATAAGGCGGTGGTGATGGTCCCTGGGCTTCAATTCTTGTGTTCACTGTATCTTGTATGCGTGTAGCCGAAGGTCTTTTGTTAAAATTCGTTGCAGAGATGATCTTGAGATGGCCAATTGCTGTGACCGATGACGAAATGAAGTTTTTGGACTTTCGGTAACACTTTCATTCACCCTAACGATATTTTCAACTGACCGAACGTTACGAGGACGTAGTGGTGTCTTTACATCGAGAACAGAACCAGTTTGTTCAAATTTTACCATTAAATTCCTAATTGCCGTATTGCTGGGAATATGATTCCGATGAAAAACAACGCGTAGTCGACGAATTGTGTTCGTAATGGAACGACCATTTTCATAATAAATTTGCACAATTTGGATACGTTCTTCAGTCGTGAAACGTTGCATGATGACTTTTACAAGTTTTTAGATGACGTATACCAAATATTACGTTGCTAAGTTACCTTATTTGAAAATAATGTGAAATTTAAATCCCGAAGTTCCAGTTGGGACACCCTATATTTCTATTTCAATATTAGCTTAGTATCTTAGTATCAATCATAATGATATACACAAAGGAAGAGAGAACTCAGTTAGCGACGTGGTATCTTTCGGGATTCAGTTTGCAAAGAACGGCTGACGTGTTTCACGTTACCTACCGAGACAGGCCAGTACCAAATTCGTCAACTATTATTACTACGTTTCCATGATCGTAAAAATCGTGTTGAATACGGATTGAATACAGTTTTTAGATTGAAAGTGTTCATGGAAACAGTGACTGAATACGTATTGAACACACTCCAAGCCCAAATACGATACGGTAAATTTTAGGATCGTATCTGGATTTGAAGTGTATTGAATGTCATGGAAACAGTTGATTCGATCCGGTCATGCGCACTTCAATTGTTGCTAGCGGTTTATAAGTAAATTCAGTAGGTATTAACATCTTAGTGATAGTATGGTAGTAGTACTACTTTAGCCTCATATAAACCAATACACAACACACACACATAAAAACAGAAAATGTTTTCTAAACTCAACTATTACTTATGGCTTTCGTAAACAGCTGATTGGTGTATCGTAAACGTATTGAATACGTATTCAATTCACTTCATGGAAACACTCAGCATTTTAGATACGCATCGACCCCAAATCCGTATTCAACACGATCCTTACGATCATGGAAACATAGCATATGTATATCAAGGTTAGTTTCAAAATTTAAAAGTGAAGGTTGTATAGAATTAAGTTATCGAAAACGTAAAAGACCAAATACTGCAAGAACTGAGGTATGAAATCAGTTGATCGAAACAATCGAAAATAATAATCGTATTTCTACTAGGTACTTGGCAAGACAGTTGGGAATTAGTAAATCCAGTATATTCAGACTCTTGAAAAATGAAAAATATAACTGCTTTAAATTTGAAAATGATCAAGAACTTGGATTGGGTGACAATGAGAAGAGGACTGTTTTCTGTGAACGGCTAGTTGTCAAGCTCTAACAATTCTG
>SMLS01016571.1:0-11613 GCA_004785975.1 Popillia japonica | reverse complement strand
AAAAAGAATGGTTGGTATACAATTATCTCCTAAAATATAAAAGAACATAGAAGCTGCAATCAGTTAATAGTAATCTTCGGATTAGCATATTATTGCAGTTGCACTATTCATCATTCATAGTTTTATAGCTCTCTGGAATCACTTCGTTCGTTATTAAATCTTCTACGAGTAACTCGAAAACATAGGACGATAGCCTAAATTCCGATTCTAAATTTACTCACTTTGTGAATTGACTCATGTAGATTTTCGAAACTAATGGAAGAAAGACAACTATTGCCTTTATAGAAAATACGGTAAACTATGAAAAATACGGCCTTAGCATAAAAAGGAAGATTTTAATAGATACGTGATTATCACGCAGGAATTTAATAAATATTTACGTCAATAATTATTTCGAACTTAGAGAACCACAAAAACTGAACCATAATCGCTTGTATGGTCTCGCATATGTATGTTACAAGGTATCTATTACATGTTTCAATGACTACCAATGTATCTGTATTAACTCGAGGATCTAGAAAATTCTCCAAATTAAAAGCATTACTACAAATTTTCGCAGTACCTATGCACGCACAGCAAATGCGATGATCGTGACTAGAACAATAATTATCGGGGTTTGAGCATGCTTTGTCATTAAAATGAAAACAAAAGCACAAACGTGTCAAGTAGCATATAGGCGCTACCTGTTCACTGTTAATCTACATAACCACGTAATGTTGCTCCATATGTATGCCCAATGCATCCTAATTGTTACGATCAAGGTTAACCATCAAATTATGGACAAGTATGTGTAAAAGAACCTTGTATTAAAACGTACACATAATAGCGGAGAGGTGAATTACAATTGAATGCTATTTTTATTAATTTCAATTCATTATAAATGTGAATGTGACGGCAATTACCGTAAATTTTGAAAATATATACAACAAATTCAAATAAGTACAATAAAAATATTTATGCCAATTAGCATCGCTTGTCATACAGATACATATGGTTTTTTTATTGATAATAAAATTTTCTAGCCCTATAACGATCACAAAAAAACAAGTTTCACAAGCACAATTAAAATATAATATGTATCAAAACTATCAAATGGGTTCTACTAAACCAAATACATAACTCATAATTTATGATGCTGCATAGGTACTTCTACAAATCTTACTTATACAATCTTACTCTTGTATAACTAAGTTCATATATGAAAGAAAGAAAATGTCTTCTCCTTCTAATCAGGTCTTTTCTGGCTTCCGGCACAACCATTCCAACCAGTCACTAGTGTTGTAGCACCTTAGACACCGCAATATTTAATCTTGGCACTTTAGCGTTGAAGATTATTAGCCAAATTTTTATTTTCAATGTCACATAATTAAATAAGCTTTTAACAAGCAACCAAGCAACTACTCTCTTCATGCTATAGTTTATATCTTATCTCTGTCAAAAAATCTATTAAGCATTTGATTATACTCATATCAAGGTTCTCTAATACTATTGACATACTTAGAGGCCTATATTATCCAAATTTGCGATTAACATCTCCTACACTACTACTAATGTCGCACGGTCTTACTTTATCGCCGCACATGTGTTGTCAGAATTAAAGAAATTTTTGCATTTTCAAGTATTTTTCTAATTTTTTTTCTAATAGTAAAACATAAAAAAATTAATCTAAATTAAAGACAAATATCGTTTATGTAGGACATTTTTTCATCTTTTTTTTTTTATCTTATTATAGCAGTTTAAAGTTTTTAAACAGAATTAAAGGAATTGCGCAAAATAATATGTTTTTTTTCCTATTTGGTTATAATTCTGTCCAAAGCAGAGTTATTCAATTCCCTCTACTATATACAAAGTGCTTTATCGAGCAAGTAACCTCCCACAAGATCAAGTACAAATTAATCGTTTATTTAACTAATATGTAGTTTGATATGATATTCGTAACTTAGTGTTAAATATAAGTATGCACACACTTACATTAGCTTAATTTCTAATTAAAACTAAGTAGTTTTCCAGAGGTTTTCATTTTTTTCTGTGATTAATATAAACTTGTACATCAAAAATTCGGTTGTGCCATAGCTTGGTTTAGGCTACCCAACTTACACGTCGTATGTTCATCATCAATTCAATCACATCATTCAACTACACAACTTGCAAGAATTGTTGAATTTTCATTATAATAATAATAATAATAATAATTCATGCCTTAGCATCCCCCAATTATTATTGTTAATAAAGTAAGTAATAGGGAAGGGTTTATTGAATGAGTTGACTTTATTTGAATAAGTGTAGACAAGAATAAACATTGCCTCTTCAATTGGTTTTAACGTTTGGAAAAACATTTTCGTGAAGTACAGTACATATAAATGTTATTATAAAAAAACTGATAACCCATATTATCTCGAACGGTTAACCTGGCTTGACATCGTGCTAGCAAGAATTAACCCAAATTATCAAACTATTCTTGATGATTTTTTGTCGACTCTTTTCTAAAAGCAATTTGAAATTCTTCGACATTTATCTCTTCAATTCGATAATTAGCAATGTTTGGTCGACGTGGACGAGCTTCACCGTCCATCTAAATGAATTGTTCTCCCATAGCTCCTACATATGAGAGAACAAAAATCTTTAGTATCTCACCCAAAATACCTTAAAATAAGGGAAACATTGTAAATGAAATAATATACTATTCAGTTAGTGTTATTTCGTGTTCCTGGTTCACACAAAATCAAAACAGTTCTGTTGTTGTCTGGGTGCAGATTGAATCACAGCATGCCACTGCAACCACAATTATTCCAACTGACATGCTCCTCCGCTACATTCTATTGACCTTCAAAAATAAAGCGCCCTTGTCATGAAGATGATTTCTATTTTCAATCTAGGCTTGAATAATGATGTTATTCAATAACTTCTCGTGGAAGAACAAATAGTTTGTCTTAAAAAGTGAAGTTAAACTGAACTCAGAGAGCTATACAGGCCCATATCAGTTATAATATGCCACAAGCACAAACTAATCGCAAAATCACAACACTGATGCTATATTTTACATATTGAAAGAAATATCTTAGTTTTGACAACAATCTAGAGGTAATAGTAATATATATCAATCTGAAAAAGCATATGTTATAGTAAACGCCACTACTAGAGATATTGGAAAAAAATAACCTTCTTAACTGCTAAATCGTCCGCTTTCGGGGGATAGGGCACCCTATCAACGACACTACCCTTCACTATTAGCTTTAATATCTCCAAAAATATGAGAGATATCGAAAAGATAAATCCTTAACTGTTTTAGTAGTACTATAAAAGGTAAGGATAATAGTTTGGAATAAATAGGAGGGATACGGGTTGTTGCCAGTAAACAACAATAATTATGAGAGGGAAAAGAAATAAAACGCAATCAATGAAATATCTTGGAGAGTACATCAAGCAATACTATCATGGCACCAGAATTAACGAATGAACTGAACAGAATAATTTACAATTGTCTGCAATATTTTAAACAAGAAAAGATCACTGAAGATATCCTGCTCACTTTCAATTAATTTTATTATTTGATAGTATGAAATAAGCAGGGCTACAAAAACAGGCTGTCAAAATGATCTTAAACCCTGTTTGATAACCGCACTACATACTGAACTACATACATATAATACATAAAACTTATAAAATACTGAATATAAGGCAATTATTTTTTAAGAGACATAGATAATAAATATATATCCACAATTTCACTGAAATTCACCGGTCTCAGGTAAAACAAAGTAAACAAAGAATACAGATGCAAATAAAAAGATTCGACAATATAATTAGACAATGCCATGCTATTTACATATGCACTGAACTGCACAATTCATTTCCTCTATATAATATGTATGCAAAAGCAAAATATAGGAACTAATGGAATAAAAAAAGTGAATATTCAAAAATGGCTCTAGCCCTATACCAGTGGCGGCTCGTGGTCGAAGCCGTAGGGTGTTCACAAAATCGAGAACATGCGAATTTTTAACTAAAATCGTATAAAAAAATTACATGTCATGTAGTAGGCAGCTATCCTTTATTACAGTCACTTAAAATGAACCGAAAACGTAACGAATCGAGCACATGTGGTTATTTACGTATTTCTGCAATAAATAATAAGTTTGATACACTTTATTCATTTATTTATTAACCGTTACACAAAAGTAATGCATCAAACATGAACAGCAACTGAACTATAATATATTTTAACGGCTACTTATTACTGAATGGCGGGAATTTTTAAATTTTAAATTGGAAAACAACAGCACACATATGTGCGGGTGCACATTTCATATGTGCTCCGGCTCATATAAAATTGCCGTATCCCTCTCCACCCCCGCTATGTCCCTTATGCCCGCAGACCTCTACAAAATCAACGTAGCCCCGCCTACTTGGCGCACGTGCTCCGTCCTGCGTCAAAAATGCGATGTATAGAAAGGTAATAGTCGTTTCGATTGTCTGCGTTATATTTCACGAATGTATTAAGATTGAGTAATACATTTTATTGGCTTGTAATCGAGCATTGTGTAGGGGGTTCACGTGCTCATGTGCTCCTATATAGAAACCGCCACTGCCCTATACTAATGCGTCTGTAACATAATCAGGTTTATTTTTTGTTATAGTTTTTAAAGGTACTGCAGATTTACTGAAGGTGACATACTGTAGAATAGCATAATAACAAATTTATACTGACTAATAATTTACAGTTAACACAACAATGATGTTCATCTACAACTGAATGAAATCAATTATGAATGATAAAATACATTCATACCAGTGGCGGCTTGTCCATAGGGTCATTTGGTCAATGACCTCCCAAAAATTTTGACAGTATATAAAGAAATATTAATTATTACGTGTTTTATTAAAATAGGTAATTTACTCGCAAAAGTTGCAAATATAATTAACTTAAAAACTTAAAATTTATCGGCCGTCCCTCGTATTTCAACCTCCTGAACATTGGGCTGGCGGTGCGAACTGTCTCATTGTATTAAAGCTACGCGGAAATATCCGAAGAACTCGCAGCGCCCGAACCGACCCGAACGTACGAAGCATATAATCTAGTTTGGGTCATAAGCCCGCTATTTGAAATCGAATTTAGGTTAATTTCCGATGAATTGTTAGATGGCAGCACAAGTGCGTAGTTGGAAAAGTAGTTTTCGGATTTACCTCTAGTTCCTGTGTTTATAATTTATAACAGTGAACCATTGTGAACATGTGTTTTAACCTTGTTTTAACAACCTTCTTTTAGCAAAGTTTGTCGAAAGTGCGAGTGTGTTTATAGCGATTTGTTTGTGATCTTTATTGAATCTACCAGATTTTCATTAGATTTTTTTCGTTTGAGTTTATAGTAGATACTTTTCTCTTAATTCGATTTAGTTTAGTGTACATTTAGAAATAAAATAATAAGCAAAGTAATTAATATCTTGCATTTTTTTTCGTCAGTGAATTTGTTCTTATCTCAATGTAATACGTTATTGTAATAAAATAAGAGCATATATATATTGTTTGGTAATTATTGTCCACCTTTATGCATACTTTCGTGCATAAAGGCATTTAACGTCGATTATTTACTTTAAAAACAAATATATGCGATTTTAACGAACGTGTTATTCAACACTTTTCCACTGCTAAAGAACGAAGAATGGACCTCCAGTTTAAGACTATTTAAAGCGGAATTTAAAGGTAAAATATTTAAATTTTTTTAAGTATGCCTATTTTGACCCCTTTTGACCTCCCAGTATAATTGACCACGAGCCGCCACTGATTCATACTATCATATCTTCAAAATAAGTTTGAATATATAGAAATATTATTTTATTATTGCCTACGTTTTCCTTATTTCCCGTTATGAAAGATCTCATTAGTTACACAACACTGTAAATCCAATAAGAATTGAATATAAACTTAATAAGAAATAACTATAGTAAGTATAATACCTAAAAGTGGAAGTAAAATTGGTAGATATACAATAATACAATTTCAAAAAGATTCAACGACATTATTGAATTTCCATATATAAAAAAAACATGAAAATGCAAACAGGACAATAAAAAATCAATAACAAAAATTGTATTCAAAGTTAATACATACAAAGTATCAAAGGCAGAATTTGTAATTATCAGTGGTCAGCAGCAGTCAGCAGTATCATAGTAGTGACATAATAATAATAATTCATGCCTTAGGATCCCCCAACAGCTTGCGCCAATTACAGGGGGCATCGGCTGGCCATGAGTTATTATTACGTCTGCGGCTGTAGACCGACTTAAGATGTTATCTTTCCGCATTTGCCGTGGAATTTGGGAAACTACAGAAAACCAAATTCAGAAAGAGCGCACCGGATTCGAACCCGATACCACCAGACTGTGAAGCGAGCGCGCTAGGCACTGCGCTACACAGCCGGCATGATACTTGCTGTCAAGTCATTTCATTCTCATAGATCTTTGCATAACACATCTGTACTTCTCCTAATTTTCTTGCAAGATCACACTTAGCTACCAAAACTACATCAGTAAATCACAGAAGTTTAAAATAAATCTAATATTAACTTAGTAAACATGTACATGCATACATATTTACACTAACACTTTTTCAGGTGTCATAATCAAAATTATTGACAGTAATTGACGTAGTTGCACTTGTTAATTAGACATTATAACTACCTTTACGATGTAATAAAGGAAACTATTAAGAATAAATCTAAATCCTACCTTTCTGTTGTAGGATCCGCACAATTCAAAGGATACTTTAAACCTATAACTCCACCATTTCGCTCTTTTAGTTGGCCCTCATTCTCCATGTAATATTGTACAAGCTCCGAAAGTGTTGCAAATTTTTCACCCCCATATAGATCATAGAAATCCCCAGAGTTTTGAATTTTAATATGTGTAACTTCACCATTTCGACTACAAACATTGTCGTTACATTGATTATTGCCTATAATGGGGAAGGTACTTACAGCACTGATAAGGTGAAGTCACCATGATTTGAAGAACTAGGTCTGGCTAAAAAACTACCATCTTTTCCCCTTTCAAGTAGAAGTTTTTCAGCCTCAATTCCTGTTATTCTAGGCCAAAACCATCTGTTTAGAAATATAAAATGACATTTTTTTAATAAAAAAAAGTAAATCAATATCTACCATAGAAAAGGTCAACTCATACAAAAGCTAAATTGAATTATAATCAAAGGTATTGCTTAAATTCCTACCTTCTTGAGCTCATTTTTGTGGTTAAACCCTATTATGTAGTTCTATTGTATTTTACACCGTGTAAAGATAATGCGCCATCTTGTTTCACTTTAGTTCCCAAATCGTGACCCTTATAGTTTCCCTATATTAAATCATAATTTTTTTCCATTTTTTTTCCTTAGAAAGGTAAATCTCAATAAAACAAAAAGTGTTTTAGCATTTTATATAATTACTACGTTCTTGTACATATTTCGCAAATTCTATTCCTCATACTTTCATATCTACAAATTATACTCTAATTTTACTTCTTATACCCGTAGATTTTCTGCAGAATCTTGTAACATTTCCGACGAACCTTCTGCTAACAGATTTTGCTTTTCCATTAGTTCTCTCTGCTTCGCTTCTGGTCTTAATACCGTAAAATAACGATACCACCGTAAACCCAGATGACCAACACCATATAAAGTTACTGCCACACACGTTAAAACGAACCCTTTGTGTAATCTATCTGCTATAATATTTCTTGCAGGAGTTTTCTTCATTTTTCAGAAAATCTTGAAAACTATTTGGTTTTTTAAATAAGCTACATAACCTATTTATTTGAAACACAAATACTAACGCTCAGCCAAAATACCACAAGTAAAAGCACCAAATGCAATGCATAAAAAGTAGACAATTCTATACACAAAAATTTACGTTGTCACTACTTATCACTACTTATATTACATTTGACAAGAACCTATATTGAACGTGTACCATTTTAATTACAATAATTAGGAAACGCTGAAAAGCGCTTTACCACAACACAGGAAGCTATATATCAAATCGTGATCAAATGTAAATTTGCATTGAATAGGGTTAGTTCCCAGTCTTATTCCAGCATTTCATTAGTGGTGGCAGTATTATTATTAAACGGAATATCAATATCAAGTTATACAAAGATTTTGTATTGTCATGAAGAAAACGCTAGATCAAGAAATACAAGTATATAATTTAACAAACAATAGCAGAGTCGTATTTATTTAACGCTTATTGTAAGCCATTGAAAATTTGTTGTTTAGTTCACAAAAGTTATATTAAAATCGACAGAAATGTATTTTATTTCTTTTTTTTTGATTTTGGCTCCATTATCCCACCGCACGTGGACAAATTTTCCAGGATGTTCCACTCAGATGGCGTACCCGGGCGTACAATATTCCGTGAATTTTCCTCATTCATACTTCTCCTAAGATTTTTACTCACGCATGCGTACATAAGTTAGCAGCAAATGATTTTCAAACCATCACAAAACAGCAGCAAAATCTCTTTAGGTCAGTCCGGTCCATGGGCTGCAACTCTATACGCCGGGTTTGAAATTGATGTGCAGCGCCAACTATACCAACCTGTTTCGACTACTGGTAAATTAATAATCATGTAAACCATCAGATGGCTTTGATAAACAAGGTTTCTTTATTTAACGAATTAATGACGTTGCTTTTCGATGTTCATGCTCCTCTTACTACAATTTTTCCTGGTACCTGCAGTACCTGTAGACCACCTGGTTGACAGACAATGTGTGGACAATGTCAGATTGCTACAATCACTCAGGGACAAAGCTTTAAAAAAATATAAGAATAGTAAGCGTTCCGACCACTGGAACGAGTATAAGTCACTAACAGTCACTAATAACTGCCGCAAACTCATGGTCGCTCATGGTCAACCGATGCCCCATGCAATTGGCGTGTAAGGGATTGCAGGATACTGAGGCATGAATTATTACATTGTAAAAGGAATAGAAATAATAATGCATTATAACAAATAATGGTTATATTCTATACAAAAAAAATAAAACTGTACAACTTACATAGTATAGAATGAGATCTTAACACATCTCAAATTTACTCGGAAAACTAAAAAAACGCTAGAATATGCAGGAATAGTATGTACATATATTGTTTATCGGGTAAGAAAAGCCGAACATTCCTGGACGACGGTGAAGATTGCAACACAGAGTCCAGGAATGTGGCTTTTCCTATGAGGCAAACACAATTGCCTTTATCTTTTCGAGCGTAATTAGCGTCTCGACTTCGTCTCGACGCTAAAAAACGCTCTCAAAGATAAAGTACCATTTTATCGTCTTGTATAATAATAGTATATTAAACAACAAGTATAGAAAAGCAATGTTTTACTAAACGAATATAGCATTTGAGTACGAGCGAGCGGAGCGAGCGAGTAACTTAAAGCTGTAAGAGTTTATTTAATAAAACTGCTTTTCTTACGAGTTTGTTTACACTATTTTTTCGCATTTTGCAAGAATAAGCTGCACTTAAAATGTTATAGTAGATATTTGTACAGGATTTTCGTAATCTGATTCGGCTTTGTTTATTTACATAGCAACGACACAGTAACAGTAAACAAACTGCATTTTTTGTAAGTCGATTTGTGTTTTTTTTATAGTTAAAAATGAGTCTTGCTACTAAACATACTTTAGAACATTATTCTGAGGATATTTTAAATGCCGCTCGAGAAGCGTATTCGGGTTTACTTCCTTTGAAATCAAAAGAGAAATACGAGAAGACATATGAAAAATTTTGTAATTGGAAGATAACAAAAAAATCACTAATAATTGATGAAAATGTAATGTTAGCATATTTTTTTGAGAAGGTAAGCTATTTGTTTCTATATATTTTAGTGTTATTCATACCATGTCTTTCATTATTTTAGGCAAAAGTCCTTGAGGCATCCAGTTTGTGGTCTACATATTCAATGTTGAAAAGTACTATACAAATTAAGGATAATATAGATATATCACAATATAAAAAACTAACTGCATTATTGAAACGTCAAAATGATGGGTACACACCACACACCAAACAAGTCAAAAGTGTTGACTATGGGAGACGTTGTGAATAGTTCCAATTCCAATATTTAAATAAATACATTTCTGTCAAACTGTGTTTTTTGTTGACATGTCATTACTATCATAGGTATGTAGTAAAGTGACGTATGTATGTGGTAAAGTGCCACTATGGTGCCACTTTAATATACGATTTTGATAGTAGTATAGTAGCACATTATTTGTCAAAATGCGAAAAATAACTATTATTCATATATTGTTTTGAAATTCGTAATACCTATATGTAATTGGTTGCGTTGCTATGGAAACGTATTAATGTTGAATTGTCAAACTTGAGGCATATAAATTAAACTGCTCCTGTTTTTATTTCCTTACAGTGTGCTTACGTACCTTGTTACGTACGTTCGTTTGAAATTTAGCTGCTGACAGGTGTTTTCGACACTCGTTCGTTTGCATTCAGCAAATTGCTGTATGGTAGAAGTAGCAAGCACGGGGTGAAATCTGAAATAACCCATAATGAAACTGTCATGGCGGACAAGTTCTACCAAATGATATATTTCTCGCAAGAGGGCGCACTTAAATTCTTAGTTCGTTTTATTTGAATACTTATGCGTGGCGTTTACATAGCACGTGGCACCATAAAGAAATTAACAATAAAAAGAGTACCAACTTAACGTATCAAGATTCGAAGCATGATTACAGCGCACCATTAATAGCCAGGGGTACTAATTTTTAATGGCGCCGCATTTAAATACTGTACTTTCGGAAATATACCAAGAATATCCTTTTCAAATAGATAAAAATGCAATAATTGATTATTTGAGGGACATATTTAACAGCTTAATAATCAATTACGCATTTCTATCTATTTTCACCAAACATTATATGTAAGTATAGTAATCAACTATTTTAAAAATAAAAACACAAAAATTGTTTTAAGTGCATTTTATTTAAAAAAACAGTGATAAATATGTATAATAAACAAGAAAATAATAAATAAAACTACATAGATCAAAAATAAAATAAAATTCTCAGAGAAACAATGGTTAACGATTAAATTAATTAGATTCTTGTAAAATATTACCAATGAATAAAAAATATAAAAACCAAATTAACAGAAACTAAAGTCTTTTAAGAATACAAAACAGAAACTAAACTCATAACAACAATAATAATTATATTATAAAAAATCACAGCCAAATCCAGGATATCTTCGGTACTCAATGCAGTGGTCAGTCCAGTTGGCATGAAAAGAAGAAAGAAAACGATTAGTAATATGTTACAAATCACATTATTTATTATTACGATTAGCATTTTCCTTTACGGCACCTCACTTATTTTTTTCACTCCTTCCCAAGTTACAAAAATATTTTTTTAATAACATATTGAGAACTAAATTAACTATTTTACTTTTAACAACAAATTTGTGCACACTACACGTAACCACTCAAACGCCACATTTTCTCTAATGCATAATTTAACTTTTGATATACATTTACATTATGCCCTCCCTCTTCTAAGTATTTATAGATAATCTAATACATATGGGCTATACTATATATTAATTCCATTCGAG
>SMLS01016538.1:0-14506 GCA_004785975.1 Popillia japonica | reverse complement strand
CACTCGTACTTTTCCTGAACGTTCAAACTTGAAACTTGTCCCGTTCTATACTTGTTTCCGTCCGTGGATAAGTTCGACTTACACGAGGACGCGGTTGCTTGTTACTGTGCCTCGTTTTTTGTGTTCCACGGGTTCTTCTCTGTCGCGCTAATCTGGAAAGTTAAATTGAAAATAAATCTCGCGCACAAGCGAATCCTGAACTAACAATGGATTTTAATTTAAGTACTTAGTTCTATTTTTAGCAGTACCATTTTTTTATTATTCCAGTTAATATCTGTCTCCCTCTGCTGGTTTTCTTCGAAATATTGTGTGATGATAATTTTCTGTAACCTCCTAATTATTCCATACCTCCGCCTCTGTCTTTTTTCCGACGTAAAAGATAGTGCTGCCCACAAGGAACGATCTTGTCTTTATCTGATTTCTATATCGCTTCTTGTTTGTAAACTAGTGTACAAAATGCCCAAACGCGTTAACATGGGCAAAATTTCCCAAGGACCTTTTGGAGAAATGTTTTGGGCCGTTTGAGATACAGTGATAACGTTGTCGGACATAAAGATTTTAAGCAGCTGAGAATCTGATCCATTCCAAAAGAAGCAAAGTTCAATTGATCTCACAACTAGATGAACTTTTTAACTTTATGTCGGTTGAATGACATTTAGAACCACAAATCAAGAACTTGACATACCTAGAAAGAAAACTTAATTTATTTGCAGTTGGCAGCAAATTCTCTTTCTAACTGAAACTAACCATATTCGCTCTTTTAATAGCGCAACAGCTGGCTGAACACATTCTATTGTTCGATACTCTAACATACTAACGATGACAGTTCAAGAAGTTACCAAAATTAAATCTCAAAAAGAACCAACTATGGAGTAATAGCGCCCAAATCATTACAACAAATCTGTTTATAAACAAAAATTAAAATTTGCCATCCTATACAAGCACCGAATGAAACAATTACAACTCTTACAGCAGCAGGACCAACTAAAATATTTTCACAGCGTTTACAATCAATGATAATAACAACTACACAATTTTACAACTAATAAATCTGAAGGAAATTAATATCACAGCTGTCAAATATATTTTGACAGTTCTCGTCGCAGTGGGTTCCACAATTTGACAGCTGTCAAAAACAATTTCCACAATTATGTGCGTTAGAATCCATTAAAAACACTCAGTTTTACAGTTTGATAGGAATAATTAGGAATAATTTTGTTCTTACACGTGTAAAGAGGACAATTTTTATAATTCGATTGGTTTCGAAAAGTGTTTAGGAAATGCAGAGCGAGTCTATTTAGAATTTGACGGTTACAATTGCCAAATCTGAAACAATTTCATGATTTTTTCGTATATCACAGCCATCAGCAATATTTTGTTAGTTAACCTCGCTAAAACGGTACAGGAGTAAGAAAAGCAATTGTTTCTGCAATTTGACAACTCATATACCGGGCTCTTTTTTTATTATTACACATATGCACGTCCCCTATGTGTAATCATAAAAAGATAATTGTCAATCCATTAGCAGCATGGTAGGCAACCAGTTGTACATCAAAAACAAGCACCTCATGTCTAGTAGTGCCCGGTTAGTAGCGCGCGAAAAAGAAGCGGTTATCAGTGCATAATAAATAACCATAACATTAAAATCAGATTGTAATATCCTTTAGCGCTTAAATTCAATAGTTTTCTAATACACGAATTGCATGTATGTCAAGAAAAGTATAGTTGGTAAATCCACTAAACTAAGACATGCGTGGTTCTCATACGTCAACACATGAGTGTATGACTGGGTTGTCTTATATTCTGCCAATGCATTGACAATTATTTTTTTAATGTTACACATCGGGGGTATGTGTAACAATAAAAAAAGAACCCGGTATATAGTTGCATTGATTTTTACGTCAAACTGCAATGAAATAAATGTATTTTTAAATTGAATACCATTTCATCGACTATTTTAACGCGTTCTCCGCAATTTGACAGCTGTCAAAGAAATTTATACAGTTCGATCGATACTTTTCAACACAGTTATAATTCGCTATAGAGCATTCCAACCCTAATATTCAGTACGTGTCTTATGAAAACCGATGACATTGTTGCCACGACTAATTTAGGTTGGCAGCGATTAATGAATGACGAGATATTTGAAATACTTTTTGGTTAGAATTTTATAAAATCGGAAGCTGTCAAGTGAGTACGACGTTTGAAGTGAAGTTAGTGATGTGGTCTAATTTAGTTTATTAATTTACGAACTTAACTTTTTTGTGCAAATCGGGGGATTTTATTGCCCCCTAAGGCCATTCCTCTAGATAATGATAAAGGCGACGATTTTACAAGCCTCTCGAGAACGGATATCTCGCGTTAAAGGGAATCATATGACAATTCACATCGGTTTTCGAAACGATTTTGACATTTGTCAAAGTTATTTATTTGGACTATGTTCTGGAGTTACACCAGCACTGCCAATGGCAAACATATTAATTGATCTGGCACCATTGCTTTGAAATAAAAGAGGACAATTTATTACAAATTGCTTAAGATAATAAAGGATGCATATGTATATCCCATAAGAGACAATACTGAATACTAAGGTTGGAATGCTCTATAGCTGCCATAAATATTTTGACAGCTGCAATTGCAAATTCTGCAAATGTTCGTCGTTACTACTTTTTGACAGGTCGAAGCCAGTATATTAATTAGGTATACCTGCCAAACAGGAAGAGAAAGAAGAAATCATTATATAATTGACAGAGTTCAAAAATATAGCGAATATAAAATTTGGTAATTTTTTTTTGACAGCTATCATTGTAAAATGCCAAAGAAATTGATTCACATACATACTTCTTTATTGATTGCAACTTTAAACTTTGCTTGCCTAATTAGGAAGTTTAATATATTTGCAGTTGGCAGTAAATTCCATTTTTGTATCTTACAATGTTTCCTGCTAGAAGAAGAATAAATAATTTTGACTGAATTATCTTTTTGGAAGAAATTGACGTATTTGATACGTCACCTTTAAAAAAGTGTTTTTTTTTGACGTTGGGTACACTGATTTTTTATTTCACATTTGAAAAATCTGGAAAACGACTTCCTTATTATTAATTTAATATTAGTAGCACTCCAACTGGATGGACTTGATGTTTTCTAGAATTTCTACATAGTATCTAATGTATCACACTTGAAACTCGACATGCTTCATTAGAATATTTAATTTATTTGTGGTTGGCAGCAAAGGTTATTTGAAACCTGTCAGTTTATTAACTCCCACTATATAAACGAAGTCTGTGAGGAACTTGTTTCTAGAAATTAAGCACATCTGCCGTCGTAACAGCGCAACTGCTGGCTGAGCGGATCTTATTGTTCGATTTAGTAGAAAGTTAATGTCAACGTATCGCATTGTAATTTACTGCCAACTGTAAATAAATTAAATTTCCTAATTATGTATGTATGTAGATAAGTTGTAAATGTCAATCGATCGAAATAGAGAAAGAGGTTAGGTATAAAAATTGTAGAAAGCATAAAGTTCACGTGATTAAAGTGTTATTTATAGTAAATTAACAAGCAATAAGCATAAATTGTTCCACAATATAATGTGAAAATTGCACATATTCGGTGCATTGCTCATTTTAATTATTTTTTTTAAATGTCAAATTCAAAATCAGTGCAACCAACGTCAAACCGACGAAATTTCTAAAGTTGATAAAATCTATCTCCTCATCAGAGTCTGATAACGTTCAGATATTGCATATTTAGTTTTCTTCTCCGATATCGTTTTACGTCACTTCTCGATGCATGAAAAATTCGGATTAAAATTATAATAGCTTGAGAAATTGAATCCGTCGCTAAATGTAATCATCTCGAAATCCCAGGCTGACGCAAACATGAACAAGTTTCAATGGCGGCGTATGTAAAGTAGAACGAAAATAGTCATGAATAACGTATCATATAATGTTATTCGCTGCAATAGCGACTATGTAAGGAGAATTTCATCCGAAGCGGGAAAAAAGAAAATTCTTTGAATAATGCATCAGTATGTATACGGGTGGTGTTGGACAAAAGCCCGTGCACAATTTATGTGCATTAATGTGTTTCCTTAATATAACTGATTGCAAGCGGAATAAGTTCATGCGAAAATAAAAATGTAAAGGAAGGCAATACATACATAAATAAATTCCCTGTTAAAATACGGAATAAACATAAATTTTTGTATCTCAAATTATTTAATATGCGTCATTAAATTTGTAATTAGCATAGGCATTTCATAAATGATTACTTCGGTTGAGGTTATGTAACGTGTAAAGTGGCGTGTACACTTCCTCTGTTTGTTCTGGCTTCTGACCGGGCAAGAAACTCTCGTGTAGGTTTCCCATGTAACTTATGAGAAAGTTAACATTTAACCCAGTTCTATGTAAGTACAAGTCGTGATATCATTGTAGAATGTATGTGGTGTAGCAATTTTATAAGGGAAATCGTTGGGTATCTGCGGAGGAATTAATATTTTTAAATGGTTCTTTTTTTATTATGACTAGATTTCGTTCAAATACAGCGGAACTTTCATAAATTCCTGCTTGTTGTTGATCTTTAGCTGTTGTCCTACTATTCGGGATCTATTCATCTGTAACCGTGACGGAGTCTTCTATTTTGACACGTTAAACGTGCACATTGCCGCTAATGTGCTACTAATGAATCGATATTTCGTTGTAAATGGTTCGTAAGAGAGAAAAAGATTCTTTATTCCCTCCAAATTATAAAGATGATCATCATAACCAAACTCTTGCTGGCATTCCGCAGGATATCTTCTTAACATCTCCATAGTAGAAGAAGTTAAGTCCACCCTCCACTAGCATGCCTCCTTTAGCAAAACCACTACCCTAAGATTAAGAATGAAAATCAAAATGCAAACATTTTATTCAGAGAAAAAATCTGAAACTGTAGTCTAGAAAATCTGATCTATTTGCATTTTTTTATATCCCTTATGAAGGGTTACCAACCTCCGTTCAGATGTTGGCATATGTGTATGACATAACCATGTTTTTGCTTGTGATGTCATGCTGCAAAAAGGTACTGGCCAGGGTAGATAAAGGCCGCGTTTTGATGTTAAATTACACTTGCTTTCCAGCTCTCCTCCCTTTCCTACCTGACTGCCGAAGCCGATTTACTTGGCCAGCAGATCCTGACCGCTGGGTGAGCCGAAATTTTGTTGGCCCCATATAACCCCGAGCATTCTGAGGAGTGGGCTGATTAGTTGGCCTCCTCAGAAGCCCCACCGTCCGTTCGCAGAGTGAGGCCGAGTTTACGTTGGCCCGTGCGTTTTTTTCCCTCCGGTGAGGTGTCGAGTGTAGACCCTGACAAAGAACTTTGGACTGTTCTCAGCTTGTCCGGTTCCAATTTGGTAGCTGAGTAATCATCACTCACTACCATAACTTTGACCGAGGAAGCCGCCTCAGCGAAAGTCAAGCCTTTGGTTTTGCTCCTCGGTTGGGAGGGGGAGGGGGTTATTACCGGCCGACCGTGGTCGTTTTTCTAATACCCCCGTCCGCTTAGCCTTACTGGCTTGCAATTGCTTCGCCGAAGATTCATCTTAGCCTTTTTGTTTAATTAATTAATTTTCACCTATTTAGGTACCTGACTGTCGGAGCCGATTTAGTTGGCCAGCAGATCCTGACCGTTGGGTGAGCTGAAATTTAGTTGGCCCCATATAACCCCGAGCATTCTGAGGAGTGGGCCGATTAGTTGGCCTCCTCAGAAGCCCCACCGTCCGTTCGCAGAGTAAGGCCGAGTTTTAGTTGGCCTCTGCGAAACCACCACCGTTCCGTTAGTGGGGCGAGCCGAGTTTACGTTGGCCCCGGCGTTTTTTTCCTCCGGTGAGGTGTTGAGTGTAGACCCTCACATGCACACCGTTAGCTTGCAGATCACTGTCAATATAATTGACTGTTACTTGGTTTTCGTTTAATTATCTATTTTGCTTGAATCGCGAAAGTACCGTTGCAAAATTAACTGGCGCCCGAGCAGTCGACCTGTTTAAAACCGATTATCTAAGCCTGATCCCGATAGGTATACATATTTACCAATGATTTGTCACTGCTACTTTTGCTAGGACAGTGATTTCAGCTTTCGAAAATAACTAGACAAGGCTAATTTGCTTAATGTGATGCGGATTTTACAATTTACTCTCCTTAATAAAAAAAGAGTAGGTATAGTGGTCTATATAATAATTTAGCGAAGTCTTTAAGTGAATCACATTTACATAAAAAAATGCTGAGCCTACCTGACAGAGTGATATACTTAGTTGTAATAGCAGATATGGACAGCAAATATTTTGGCGGAAAAATGAAATAAAACAGATATCTTCCTCGAGGAATTTCACCTCAAAACGCATTCAATTTTCCACTGACCGCATAAAAACATTATTATATTATTAATAATCGAAAAGGTGTAAAAGAGTTGAAAAGCTTATTTCGCGCCAGGGTAGAAATAATCTTTCGCGAACACCGTTTCGACGAGCACTTTACCGCATCCAATTCAGTCCACCTGAAAGGTCGCCGCCACCCCACAACGCCCGCCGCCTACTCTTACTTACTTACTTAACTTACTTCACTACGGTTGACGAGTTCAACTCGAGCTAACTTTTCGAACGTTCACAGTATATTGCAGGGAGTGCTGGTACTTGTTCCCTCAACTTTTCTCATAATTCAGATGGAGTTTGCTCCGCGTAACCCTTCCATGACAGTTTGTCGTTTATAATTTGAGATGTGATCGCTGGAAGAGTTTCTGTTCTTTCTTTCTTTCTTTCTTGGTTTTAGAAAGATGAAGGTTAGCTTGATATATCTGTGTGTAGACGGATTTAAAATAAGAATGGGACAGGAAATGAAATGTTGGCGACTTGGCATAATTATTTCGGTCGAGTTTAGATTGAAGAGTTCTTGTACCAGTGATATATATTTATTAACTTAATAACAGCAAGGTGTTATGGTTTTATGCAGCCTCACAATGGTCCAAGACTAGTACGATTTTACTGGTGAAATAAGTCTATAGGAAGGACTCAAATTGGCTAAATTGTAATTTATCGGCGGTGAAATTTCATCAGGTGTGGGAGCAAATTCTGGCTGAGTTCTGGAAGGAAGTAAGTCACTATTGCCTGAAGATGGTTCAGTAAATATTCCAAGGAAAGAATATTTAAAGAAGGTGTTAGAGAAGCTAAAGACAAGAAGTGATATTCTGCAAGGAATATTAGGAAATATGGGCTCCTCAAGCTCGAACATGTCTGAGTCCAGGTGGAGCCATCAATGGTGGCAAGTCTTGGCTGAGGTTGAGTGGTCCTAACACGAGGAGGAGGTCTCTCGGAATCTAGTTCCCCAAGTTGTCGGATGAGCAGATTCTCCGATCCTTCAGCCCTCTTTAGTTACCATGACCAATATTCCAATATAGGTGTATTTCGATGTTGCTGACAAGCCATGGTGTTCTGATACTCATTCGCAGCACCCTGTTCGGAGCATTCTAGAATAACCACTGAGATAACAAACCCTATTTTTGAAATGGGGTGATTCCCAAACTCTTCTTTGATAAACCATTCAAGGTTGTCCTAGATTGGGAGGAGGGGAGTGAAAAGCAGAAACCTGGAATCCGAACCCAGATCTGGTACGCATACGGGTCAAAGAGAACGCGAGGTTTTGGGGCTGGTATATATGGGGAAACCCTAAATCATGAAGAATACATGATATTAGGGCAATATACCACCGTGCAACAAACGGAAATACTAGCAATACTGGATAAACAACTAAAGGGTCAGCTGATACATATCCTATCGGACAGTCAGGCGGCCCTAAAAACTCTAGCAGCCTATCAGATAACCTCAAAGCTAGCTTGGGACTGCCTGGAAAACCTAAAAACTTTTGCAAAACACAAGAAAGTTACTTTGGTGTGTGTGCGGGGGCATAAGGGCATACCAAGCAATGAAGTCGCAAACAAGCGCACAAGAAGAGGCTCTACAACTCAATTCACTGGACCAGAACCGCGTCTGGCGATAACCAAGACTGCAATATGTGGTGCAGTAACTGAGTGGATTACAAAAGCACACCAGGTACACTGGAACAACGTTGAAAGACAGTTACACAGCAAACGGATGATGAGGCAGCCATCCTAGCAATTAGCAGCAGATGTGCTGGCTCTTAACTGAGTACAGCTTAGAACAGTGACGAGCCTGTTAACACGACACAGTTCTAAGGGAGTATCTGCATAGAATTGGAATCTTTAAAGATGAACCTATCTGCAGATTATGCAATGAGGTGGAGAAAACAGCCTAACACATTGTATTTGAATGCGCTGCATTAGTACAACGGAGACAGTCACCTTTGGAACAAATTAACCAACCAACAGGTTTACCGGAAAGAGATTTACCATACAGGCTATTGAACCTAGTAAAGGGGGCTAACCTGTTTATGTAAAGAAATTCACTGGATACGGAATAATACAATAGGCCTGGTGTGTTAAGGGGATGGCGCAAAACCTGATCCGTGCCCAGTGTGCAAATCAAATCAAATCAAACCCTGTCCTGCAGGATGTTGAGTCGCTTTTTTAGAGTAGCACTGCCCCAGGTCAGGGTGCCATACGTGGAAATCGGTCAGAGAATGTAAGGATCAATATTTCGATAGTCAGGCTAATTGTAAGTGAGGTTTTGCAGTACAATAGGAGAGGAAGAGCGATCCTAGCTCGTAGAAATTTTTAGATGACCTTGTTAAAATGTTTTCTGAACGTCCATGTCCACCTGATCGATCATCTATGTCCTCCCGCTCATCTACAAATGTTGTCAGTCATTGCTGAACGAGGTCTAAATGGTGGTGTCGTCCGAATAAACCGTCAAACAGGTGTTTAGGGGAAGCGTGAGATGTCGTTGGCATAATATATGAAAAGCTTAGGTCCTAAGAAGGAACCTTGAGGCATCCCAGTTCTAATGTCTCTAAGAGTCGATTGTTCGCCGCCAAAAAAGAAAAGAAGATTTTGGGGCTGTCAATTCAGATAGTGATTTATCTTTTATTTGCATAAAATCTGCTCTCTCTCTCATTTCTAAGCTCGTAAAACCGTTGCAGCATTTTCTCTTTCTTTAGCCATCTGACTTCACAATAATATGTCGGTTCGTTATATTCGGCTGATATTTCATCCAAAACCGCCTTGAACTGATGATGGTTAAGCCCTCAGGATCGAATAAATTTGATGGTTTTTGTTACCACATTCATACCATTCTGGAGTCGAATGGTCTTGGTGGATAATGCAATGAAATCATCTTTTTGCACATTTAATTCAGTTGCTTTTTCATACAAAATTCCGATAAAACCTTTACGGAAGCCGTCCATAGAAGATGCCCCATCTGTGCATACACCAACTAGTTTTGACCATGGGAAACCAAAACTTGTGGATACCTTTTGAACTTCATTAAAAATGTCCTCTCCTGTAGTAGTTTTAATGACTTTGCCAATTTTGAACTAACTATAAAACTAGCTTTCACAACATTATGAAGTTGTGTTCTTTGTGAAACATGAAACATTTGCTGCTATTTTACCAAATTTGTGGAAAGCTTCTGGATTTTGTCTTTTCTTATTTGTCCTGTCAGTGAGTGCAGCATAGGATGCTTAGTTCAGTAATTCCTCTTTATATTGAATTCATTCATCACTGAAATGGATTCATTACACAGCAAACAAATAGGCTTACCATTGTGCAAGATAAAAAGGAATTCTTCAGTCCATTTTTCTTGAAACTGTCGACCCTATGCATCTAGTTTTCCTTTCTTTCCATCAGACGTGAATTTCGTTTACTTTTCGTTTGATAAACTTTATAACAAAATACAACTAGTAAGCACTAAAGATGCACACAAAGCCACAAAGCAAATTGACGGCACTAGCAATTCGCTAGGATATCGCTTGTCGAAGTTATCACCACGGTAGCTCAAATAGAACTGAACAAAAGTTCGAGCCATCCACCCACTTATATGGCTTATATAGGCAAAATGAAGGATCATTCCTTCATTTTGTCTATATAAGCGGGTGGATGGCCCGAACTTTTGTTATATGTGTTATATAGGCAAAATGAAGGATTATTCCTATATAGGCAAAATAAAGGATCATTCTTTCATGTTGCCTATATAAGAGTCTAGTGTAGAACATTTGAGAAGTGAGTTTTTCAAAATGTCTCGCCGTTTGTTGCCTACGTATCTCCTAAATTCATGGGATTAAAGTAAGAAAACTAATTCTAAAATTATCAAAACCGAACAAACGATATTTGTCTAATTCTGCTTACCTAATCTACGAAAGCATTAATTCTAACCTAATAGATTATGATATAGAATTGTTGTGTTACTGTTTAATTAAAACTACATATCTTCTATATTAATTTTATTACAACAGTACTACCAAGTACTACGAACACAGTTACATTATTAATACAATGCTATTGGTTTTTTATATACTGGTTAGATCGCACATGCGCATCTGTTCAATATACAACATCCCCCTTTTCACCGCACAAAGTGAACACTAGACTGACAACTAAACAGCTAAAACTTAAATAACTACACAATACTATACAAACATTACATTATAAAGTCATTATACTTTTGAGGTAGTTTAATATGTCTTTGTGGACGGTTAGATGAGCTATTATTAACATTACTGTCACTATTTACTTTCTGTGGGCTCGACATGTTTCGTTCAATTTCATTATTAGAGCTATCCTCTGTATTATCAATGCAGGTGGGCTTAGGAGTATTAAGGGAATGTCTTAGGTGATGGCTGTTTCTTCTGATGACATTATGGCCATTATTTATCTAGTAAGATCTTGGTGTTTTTGCTTTATCTATCACTTCAGCATTTACCCATTCATTTCCCTCACGAACTGTTACTTTATCCCCTGGTTTAAATTCCTGTCTCTCTTTGCACTTGCTGTCGTAGTATGCTTTGGCAATTTCTTGTTTTTTAACTATCTTGCTTCTAACATCTCTATTATTCTTCTCTACTTTTAAATGTGAATCTAAGCAAGTTAATTTAGTTTTTACTTTTCTATTTAACAATAATTGGGCAGGACTTAGACCAATACCCGAAATTGGAGTGCTACGATAATTTAAAAGAGCCGATTCCAAATCACATTCCTTTTTTAGAATCGACTTTGCAATTTTAACAGCACTTTCTGCTTGTCCATTAGATCTTGGGTATCTGGGACTACTAGTTTCTACTTTAAATCCCCAGTTCTGTGCAAACTTTCTAAATTCATATGCACCAAACGGCATATTATCTGTAATTAGCATATATGGTATCCCATGTGTAGCAAAGCATGTTTTAAATTTGTTTATTAATTCGTAGGCTGTCTTACTTTTAATAGGTATTACTTCCAGCCATTTTGAAAAATAGTTAATTATGACAAGATAATCTTTTGCGGCATAACTGCATATATCTGCGGCAATTTTATAAAATGGTCTATCTGGTATCATATGAGGTATTAAAGGTTCTTTTATATTGGACGGTCTGAATTTTTCACATGTTTCACACTTTTTAACATACAGCTCTATGTCATTATTTATTGTCGGCCAATAGACATAATTTTTTGCCATTGCTTTCATTTTAATTATTCCACTATGCCCCTCATGCAATAAATCTAACATATACGTTCTTAAACTAGCTGGAACTATAAGTCTATCCCTATAAAATATCAACGCCTCTATTATATGTAAATCATTTCTAATTGTGTAAAACTTATTTAGCGGTTCCTTTAATTTTTTATTTTCCCACCCCTCATAGTGATATTTAATTACTTGTGACAAAATTTCGTCTGTTTTAGTCTTTTCAATAAATTCTTTTTTCTTTTCGTCTGTTATATTAATAAAACTTTTAACAGTAATACAATGTATTACTTCCGCTAATTCTTTATCGTCTACTACTTCATCTTTTAAATACGCTCTTGATAAAGTATCAGCTACGTATAGTAATTTACCAGGTAAGTATTTTAGTCTGAGATCATATTTTAATAATTTTATTTTCATTCTCTGTAATCGTGGCGATATTACATTACTAATATTTTTATTTATTATCGAGATTAGTGGCTTATGATCTGTAATTATTGTGACTGGTCGACCATAGATATATATATGAAATTTTTGAACGGAAAATACTATGGCCAAAAATTCCTTTTCAATTTGAGCATAATTTCGCTCAGTTTCAGTTAGTGACCTGGAGGCAAAGCTTACTGGACGACCATTTTGTATTAAGCTACAGCCTAAACCATCCTTACTGGCGTCCGTTTGAATGATTATTTCACTCTTGTCATTAAAATTAGCTAAAACAGGTGCTGTTGCTAGCATATTTTTAATATTATCAAAACATCGTTCGTGTAATGTTGTCCAGCAAAATTCTACCTGATGTTTGAGTAATTCCCTAATTGGTGCTGTCATCCCCGATAAATTTGGAATAAAGCTACGAAAATAATTGATTAATCCTAATACTCTCTGTAATTCTTTTTTGTTTGTTGGTGACTCTAAACATTTAATAGCTCTAACACGTTCATCATCAATTTTAGCACCTTCCTTTGTAAATGTTAAGCCTAGGTATTTCACTTCTCTAACTCTATACTGTATTTTATTCGCAATGAACTTTACATTATTTTCTTTTGCCTTTTCTATAACCTGTTTCAAGATTTTATCATGTTCCTCCACACTCTTTGCAGATACCAGTAAGTCATCAAAATAGACAGTTACACCTTCTATTTTACCAAAAATTTGTTGGTTAATATTTTGAAAATATTCGGGGGCAAGGTTTAATCCAAATGGCAACCTTTTGAACTTATAATGCCCAAATGGCGTACTAAACGTGCACAACTTACTGGACTCTTCTTCTAGTTCAACATGATAAAACCCATCTTTGAAATCAAGTACTGTGAAAATCTCTTTGTTACTTAGTTTTGCAGTTACTTCGCTAACTGTAGGGATTAGGCAATGTTTTCTTTTGATTACTTTGTTTAAGTCTTGTGGGTCAAGGCATATCCTTAACGAACCATTTGGCTTTTCTATTACTACTAGATTGCTTACCCAGCTAGACGGTTCCGTTCGTTCAATAACGCCTTGTTTCTCTAACTCTTCTAACTTTTTTTCTAAAGTCTTGTGGATAGTTAGTGGAACACGCCTAGGTGGCCTCACAACCGGACAAACACCTTCTTTGATTTCAATTTTTAACTTTTCTTTAAATTTGCCTATGCCTGAAAATATTTCATTATTATTCTTAATAAAATCTTTTACATTAGCTTCTAGTTTTATATTATTAACTCGCTTTACTAACCCTAATTCTATGCATGACTTTAATCCTATTAATGCCTCTCCCTTAACATCAGCTACTGTAAAATCTACTTTGTTTACAAGATTTTTTACCTTACAATCTAATTTAACTATTCCTAATGGTTTTATCTTGTTACCACCATATACCTCTAATACATAGTTACAATTTTTCAGCACAATATTTTTGTTTATATTTAATTTTTCGTACATGTGTTTCGGTAATACATTTATCTCAGCCCCTGTATCTAACTTAAAGTTAATTTTGTTACCTTCAACCACCATTTCTTCTAACCATTCTTTTCCATTTTTTCCCACAGCACTTACTTTTCTAACTTCTGACTCACTGATTTTAATGGAACTGACCAATAAACTTTCTTCATCTTCTTCATTTTCTTGTTCATTCACCAGTCTTACTTTCTTGTTCTTGTTTCTGCATCCTGCTGCAAAATGATTGTATTTCTTACATATTACACACTGTTTCTTATATGCTGGGCAGCTTCGAGGGCCATGGATTGTCGCACATCTCTTGCAATGAAATTTCTCCCCTTCTTTTACTTGTTGCCCTTTTTCTTCTCTTGCTTGCTCTTTTTTTCCACTCAGGCCATATTTTAATCTTTCTGCTTTCACTGCATTTACAGGTATGTCTACTTTGTCATTCTGTATAACTTTTACTTGCTTCTTTGTTATTTCATAATTACGACATGTGTCTATTACTTCTTTTAACTCTATGTTTTTCAAATTAAACAATTTCTCTTGTAAATGTTTATCGCTGCATCCAAATATTATTCTATCTCTCAACATCTCATCTTTATCTTTGAACTTACACGACTTTATTAGAGATTTTAACTCTTGTATGTAGTGTTCGAACGTTTCTCCTAATTCTTTACTTCTGTTGTAAAAGCGGAATCTTTCATATAATACATTTTGTTTCGGATTGCAATATTGTTCAAATTCTTTAATAACTTTCGCATAATCTTTCTTATCTGCATCTGCCATTTGAAAATTATTGAAAATTTCGACACCTTCTTCTCCAATGAGATTTAATAACACGGCAACTCGTCTTTCACTTGCATAATTATTAACTCCAGTTGCCTCTGCATATATGTCAAATAATTGCTTAAATTTTTTAAAATTGTCAGCCACATTTCCTTCCCATATTAATGGCGGTGGCACCCTTGCTTGCAAGTGAATCAAGTC
>SMLS01016533.1:0-10194 GCA_004785975.1 Popillia japonica | reverse complement strand
GCCCCTATACCTACTAACGTCGAACCAAGCTGTATATGATTTAGCTGTTTCCAAAATCTCCTAAAACAGCTAAACTGCTATCAAAACTACCCGTCAACCATATAAGCAGCTACAAAAACTGGTTTCTTGCCAGCTATAGTGGGATTGAAGATAGCCATCATTTAGTTAAACAAGTCTTATAGCTGGTAGGCCAGAATTAGTACTCAGCCAGCTAAAATCAACTTAAAACCGGCTTTGGACCAGTTAAGCCGCGATTAAAATTAATCCTCAATATGCTAAACTGGTTTAAAAACTAGGGTTCAATCTAATTAAGCTGCTTTTATGATCTCGCCCTCAACTATGTTGTTTACTAAAATCAGACCTCAATCAGCAAAATCTCTTTAAAAACTAGTCTTCAATTCGTTAATCTTCTTGACAAACCAGATCATACATCATCAGCCCCCCGCCAGTTAAGCTGCACAAAACTAACTCTGAATGCGTTAAGGTGTTTCTAAGAGTAGTCTTCAACTAGCTAATTCACTTTCAAAACCATGTCTTAATCACGTAAATTGCTATCAAATCTAGCTCGCAACTAGGTAAATTGTTTCCAAAAATAGTTTCTAAACAGCCAAGTTGCTCCTACAATTAGCCTTCAATTAACTAAGCTGCTTTCAAAACCAGACCAGAGAAAACCAATATCAGATCAATGAGGTCATAATTATCATTACAATTATCATTTACGTTCTACAGCCTGCTTTGGGGCAAGGTTTGATATATCCAATGGCTCTATGTATACTGTAGCCGAGTTATACAGTGTATCTACATCGAATGGGATGTCTCGTCAAGATAGATTCATAGACAGAAGATTTGCTACTTCAAAGTTTTGCAAAATCATCCAATAAAGTTCTACTGTTCCAAAGAAAAAGGTTGATGTGGTGTACAACATTGTCTTTGCCAAGATTCTTGCCTTGATTATTTAGTCAGTAGACGCACTTGTTTTCTTCACTATGCTATATCTGGCATTCCTCAGGGTTCCATTCAAGGTCCTTTACTGTTCAGTATTATCGTTTATTTATTCTTTGTGATTAGTTGCAGAAATTTTCTTTGTATGGACTTTGTACGTCTGTCGTGTAGTATCCATTTTATGTGTGTCACATGTGTTTGTATGATTTAGTGCAAAGCAAATTCGTAAAGTATCTGTGGTGTCAGGTGGCTGGTATTTGCTAACAATGAAATATCAATTATTGTACATTTTTGTATAAACTTCTGCATCATAATGTAGTTTTTCAGGAATTGTTGCATCATTTGACTTTGTCTTCTCTCTGGTGTTGTATCCATTGTAATTTTCAGGTCTAAATGACAGCTGAATCATATAACAAGATTTCATATTGTTTCGTATTATGCTTCCAAATAATTTTGTACGATCATAAAACTAAAAGACTTCTACGTTCCATTTAAAAAAACCGGATAATCCAAGAACGAAACATTGATTTAATATTGGCACCATTTCCCCTAATCGCGCATCATCCATTCCGATCTAAATCTCTCCACCCTGCAATAAAATGCTCAAAATTAGCGTAAAAATGTGCTCGCTCCGTGGTTTCCCATTTCCCACGTTTATTGCACGCTTATTATTCCTACATCCATACTTGGCCGTAGAAAATACGAAAAACCAATCCTACGCGAAGATGTGCACGGAAGCGGAAAAACAAGCGAGTATAAAGTGATTATATTCGCTATTTGCTCCCATCAATACGCCTCCAATATCTGGAGAGAAAATCGCAGAAAAATTTTATTAAATATTTCAAAATCAATTTCGTTTCGCCGGCTATTCGTCTGCTGTTGTTGTAGTCGTGTTGTGCTTCATCTCTTTTTAATTTATCTATCTCGGAGTGGAAATTGATGTAGGGCATTGAATTAGTTACGAATGCAGCACTAATATTTATTTATTGCGTTGCGTTGGTGTTCTGGTTATAAGCAATTACTCATTGTAGATTGTGCCTACATGCAGTAACAATAAAATTTTAGTTTGTTAATTTTTATACGTTTGGAATTTCCGAAATATTACAATTCCTGATATTGTGACGCTTATCTACCTTCGAAATAGATTATAAACTTTAATCTGTTTTATATTTGCGGCGCCTAACTTCCCGGTACTGCACGCTAATTTTATCAATAGTGCGATTTGTTTCGTGTTATATTAACAAGCAGAATTCCTACATCTTAGAACTATTTTGTTTACGGGAATAATTCGGGCTTTTATTCTGGCGAATTTTCTAGAAAGCTTTACCTTTTCACGTATAACGACAAAATTTTGTTACTGTAATTTGTTTTAATGGCAGTTTTATTATTTTTTTTATTGCTTAAAGCGTTGTTACGCATAAAATAATTAGGTGGGAATTTATGCAATGGGTGTAATCCTGCTGCTATCACCCAAAAAATTGTAGTATTTGATGTCTTGCTAATCTATCATTGTCTCCAATATCTTGATGTTTTAGCCTCCAAGGAATATGATCTTAACATCCCCCTCCGATTTCGAAGAAACTTCACAGATCGAAAGAGTACCTCAAAATAAGAGACACGTATTTTTTTTATCTGCGTATTCGCACGATTTTGGGGTACAGCCCCCTCCAAAGTTTGGACGATTTTTCAATTTTTACAAATATTTTCTGAACTATAACAGATATTAAATTTTCTTCTCAACATAATTTGTAGCATATTGCATGACTCTACGGGCGGCGTCGTCCGTATTCGCAAAAAGCTAATAACGGGGAATGGAGTACCCCATACCCCCCATTTTTTTAACATTTTTTCTTTTTCTTATTCATAAAGAGAAGGCCGCTTTTACATAGAATACGATGATGTATAACAAGTTTAGAAAATTAATAATTGTAAAAATAGAAAAATAAAGCTTCAAAATTAATGAACTTGTTTATTGATATAAATCAAATGAACTATAACAGATATAATTTTCTTTCCTTGACATAATTTCGAGCATAATACATGGTTCCAAGGTAGATATCTCCACAAAAAGCTAATAACGGGGGACGGGGTACCCCATAGCTATGGAAAAATAATTCAGGACAGGTCCCTGATGGATGTGGGGTTAAGATATTGCTGCCTATTTTGTAGTAGAATTGGAGAGGTGCTAGCTTCCTGGTGAACACCATGGTAGTACATTTCGATACGTTCAGCGATAGTCTAAACTTCTCACACCAAGATAATAATTCATGCCTTAGCATCCCCCAACAGCTTGCGCCAATTACAGGGGGCATCGGCTGGCCATGAGTTATTATTACGCCTGCGGCTGTAGACCGACTTAAGATGTTATCTTTCCGCATTTGCCGTGGAATTTGGGAAACTACAGAAAACCAAATTCAGAAAGATCGCACCGGATTCGATCCCGGTACCCCGAGACTGTGAAGCGAGCGCGCTAGCCACTGCGCTACACAGCCTGATGAGACAGAATGAATGTTTCGTTGAAGAAGTTTATAGTCCAAGTGAGATTCAATACTGGAAAATAATTGTAGGTCGTCAGCGCACATAAACTTACTGCAAGTGGGTGTATTCAGCAAATCATTAATAAACAACAGAAAGAGCAGAGGACCGAAATTGGAGCCCTGTGGCACGCCCGACATCTGGCGGAATTGTGCAGAGGTGGTATTGCGATATATCACGGACAATCTTCTGTCTATCAGGTAAGAGTGGAATAACGAAACTAAAGGATCAGAGAAGCCAACGGAATGAAGTTTTCCGAGAAGGAGATATTGATCGATTTGATCAAAAGCTTTTTGAAAGTCTAAATAAACTGCATCGACTTGACCGCCTCCATTAATCACCTCAGAAACATGCTGAGTGAAGCAAGCCAAATTAGTTACTGTTAAACGACGTAGTACAAATCCGTGTTGGTAGGGGGATATGTGCTCACTGATCAAAGAATATAGTTGTATAGAGCTTGTAGTCCTAAATTACTCGTTCCTTGATGATGTGGCAACTTCCATCATTTACGTGTTTTATTTTCCTGAATTCATTGTTTTGTCTACCATTTCCTCATTGATGAATGTTTTTTTTAACCAACTGACCTCCTGATAGTAGCCAATTTTTCTGACTTTTTTGTTTGGAACGATTTCTTCTGCACTTATTGCCATTTTTAATACATTTTTGGGCAATTTTTTAACTCTTTTTATGTCGCCTTTCTGGATTTTCCAAAAACGCTTTTTAGAATATCATATTTATTTCAGACTTGAGGAGGTCTTTTCGTCTTTGATTTAGGAATTTCCAATTTTTGCAGCAAGGCCCCTATTCTCTTTCCTCATTGTTTTCGTTAAAACTTCAACTACTTTTGAAGATTTATTCAATAAATAGGACTCATCTTCTCGTGTTTCTAATTTTGGGTTTCCATGAAAGTGCTGCTGCGTCAAAATTAGTTATGGTTCCTGGATTTGGACTTAGTTCTCAGTCCAACTTAGCTATGGTAGCATTTTTTTGAAATTGGTGAAGATGGTTGAAGTTTCTGCAAGTTTCGAGTTATATTTTGCCATGATTCGAATTAAATATGTTCTATTTTATTGCCAGAGCTAGGTTATATGGCTAACCTCAAACCAGCCCCCAATTGAATTCTTTGAAGTATTGATTTGTTCATTGAGTCATCCTAGAACTGATCTAGGACGAAGTTCCAAGTTTCTTTGGAGTTAAAAACGAATTTTCTGTCAAGGTTGATAAGGTCAATTCTGACAAGTCAGTTTAACCATTGTATCTGCGCTTTATAGTCTTTCAGATAGCTGCCCAGCAGTGGGAGGCTCAGTTCGGTTTTGGGAACACTAAAGATAGGTTTCCATTCAACAAAATGTTTAATATTGGCTCCCTGTTTTGCAAGTTAGTTTGCCTTAGAAGTTTATCATTATATATATCTACATCTTGGCTCCTTTCAAGTATTGTTCAGTTATTTTTAAATGCAGAATTCTAGAGTTATATTTCCTTCTACAAGACTGTTGGAGATAATTCTAAGAGTGTCGAAAGATTGGTATTTGATCACTTTATCCAGTTCGCAGTATTGAATTACCGAAATTTATAATTTGACAGCTGTCAGCATATTTTGGCCACTATCGCTGAACGATTGTCAGAACTAAAAGAAGAACACCTATTTTCCCAAATTAACATAAACTAGTTCACTGTGAAGGTGTTAGAAAGATTTATAAGAAAATTACTTTAAACTACATCTGTCTTAGATATTCACATAATATATGTTATACGAAGATATACTGCTGTACTTCGCCCGAATATATTATTTGACGAAGATACTACTTGTAAGCTTGTGAATGAGAATCCAACGCATACATTTTTCATGGCGAAAAGCGCAGTCCTATTTCTTCTCAAACATCCTCCTTCCTGAAATTCAAATCGCCACAAGTGGATCTCCATAGATGTATATTCCTGTATATAACTTTTGCACTGGCAAAGCAAATCCAATATAATGTAAATTTTATGCAGTTCTCTGCGTCTGTATACACCCACATTGAACCCCAAACAACACACAGGTTCGACTTTCAATCGAGCCTCTCGTATTTCCCGCTGGAAAATTCGACGCTTTTGCGGCGGTACTGTGCAAGCTTATGCATATGAATGTCAGTCACGGTTGTGGTACGCGTGCAATACACAAATCCTCCGGTAAGTAGCGTTCGACAAAAAGGAAAAAAACGTTTTAGGTCCTTTTCAAGCTATCCGTATACATAGTTATGTATGTATACTTATGTTTCTTGATGCAATACGGTGGTAGAGCTACATAGGTAATCTATTCGCAGAATGCATCCGAATACGATTTCATCAATTCAGCAACCGACGAGATATGGATTAATAGCGGTAATGCGTCTTCTCCTGCGATAGCAGTTAAGTGCTCCCGCAACTGCTCCGCTCTGTTGAACTACTCTCTGCGAAAGTGGATTTTGCGATATAGGTCGTTTCAGAATTTTTATAATTTTAAAATTTTACCACAAATATATATGTTGAAAAAGTCAGAATTTAAATGGTACTAAATAGGATATTTCCATAGAATTACCATCAATTGAAAGCTCATGTATCAAAGCATATGATTGGCGAAAAAATTAATCAGAAATCCAAAATTGTAATAGTTTTTAATGCAGTAGTAGTTGCTCCTTACACATATGTAGATGTTATGATGTGAGACTAAAAGAACAAAACAGGAAAAATTTAAAAAAATCATATTTCTAAATTTTCAAAATTTGAGGGAAACTAAAACCGAGCAAATTCTTATATTTTGAAACAGGGTGTATGTACCAAAGTACATACTCAGAAAGGTGCAAACAGTATAGTTGCTTTGTGATATAATGTAGTTAATCAGTGATGCGTTGCACTAATAATACGAATACAGGAATTGGTGTTTCGTAAACCATTAACATCTGATGGATCCAAGTTAATATTTAGCACATTTTCGCTGTCTTAAACGTTAATTTGTGCGGATATTGAATAGACCTCTGCAGCACTTTACGTATCGGCAAACATATGTGTTTGAGTGATGTAGTGATTTAGATTTTGTAGTTTCAAACGTTTAGAAAGATAACTTCTAATGTTGGCACTAATTCAAGCCACCTCCTCCATTAAAATTTTAACAAATAATGAAATATAAATTGCTACTACTAAACTCAAACATGATAGGATGTTTGGCAAAATGCGATCTCCAGATTTGAATAAAATTTCTAAAAAGTCTCTTGACTGGTGCTCGAGGAAGAGAGGACAGGAGTCTTTGCCAAAATCTAGATATTGAAACTTAAACTGCTGCTGTGGATCTTGCCAATAACCAAATCCAAGTGAAGAGAACAAGTGTTGGCGCTAGTACTCAGACTCGATCTTATAGGTCGCAGTGAAGAGATGTACTTAACGCCTGATGGACTGATTTTTTAATCTAATTGGATGTAAAGGCTCAGAGCCAAAGAATCCAAAGTGGCCAATTCGAAATTGTTGTTGTTCAATTGTTGGTGTGACTGAGAAAATAATTAAATTGCGAATCGTTTAGGAGGATTTTCTTTGAATACTATAATTTGCCTTCATGTTTCTTGAAGAATAAAGTTATTGACCTAATCAGAACAATTTGTTATTTACTGGTGGTGGCAGTCAACCCTTTTTAGTGTTGTTTGGAGTCAGAGTGATGTCTTGGGCTGGCTTTTCTTTAATAAAAAAAGGGAAGATAACAACAGAAAAATCTTTTTGAAGGTGCTGCGTGGTGAGGTTATTAATATTTCGCTGCGAAATACTTCCAGGAAAACAGATTAGAACTAATTGAAGTACTACGTATGGAGTGGGGTGGTTGCAAGGGTCACTAATAAGTTGGGACAGACTGGTAGCCGCTATTCAGGGAAGTGGAGGTTAGATCAAATGATTTTTTTTAATGATTTTGCCAATAATTTAGTAAATTTTCTTTTGCAAAAAAGTATCGATGATTTGAGAAAAAATTTTATTTGAAGAAAGTGACGAAATTTAGCAAACCTTGCTACCTTGCCACTTTCTTGCCTACATGATCTGCAAAGGTGAGCTTGATGTCATGCTAGGTACTTAAGCATTTTGTAGCTCTGGTTGGCGTTGGAATCTTGGATGCTAGTTTCCTTTTCGGTATAAGGAGAACTAGTTCTGTTTTAGATGGTGCTAAGCTATAGTTTCTTTCCTTGTAACTACCTTCTTAGTAGTGCAGTTCCCACTATAGTACCCATGGTTCTCTTGATCCTTGCCTCAGCTATTACAATTGGAAAAAATATTGGTCCCAGTGCCGATTGTTGTACTACTTCGCTTCTCACAAACAACAAATAATCTGCTAAGATGTTGGTTTAGGTTTTGACCTATGTATCTGTTCCGCAATTCGTCAAGAATAACCTGCCACAAAGTCTAGCACATAATCTTAATAGCCTCTTGCTGATTTAATCGCACAATTCAGATATTTATTGCTAGTCTAGACTAGAGTGTTACTCATAACCAGCTGTTTCAGCCGTTTGCGAAAAGAAAATACTCAAAACCAACTAATTTTTTCTTTGCAAAGGTGTCCTGTACGATGTTGCCATCGCGTGAATATGAACTTAACCTATTAGAGAAAAGATTTGGGAATAATGCATACCGCCATTTTGACGTGTATTAATGACGTACCTCGTCTGCTATCGTAAACAGACTATATGTAGTATGATGGTTATATGTATTGGAATCGGTCCTCGAATAAATTGATTCGAATAATAGATTTTATTATTGGTTTACGAGTGTGTATAATTCAGTAAAACGCAGATAGATTAAAATCAAAATATAGATATGCAATAAAGGAGAAAGAAATCGATATTAGGTTTTGAAACTTCCCTTGTTCCCAACGCTGAATATGTTAAATCTTAATTATGTCGTGATACAAGGAACAATATTCTCAATTTTATATTCTTGCGAACATAAACACTACATTTTATCTAATCTAACGAATTTGCACTCGACATTATATTTGAGTATTTCCACATTTTCACGAGTACGTTTAAGTATTACGAAACATACAATTCGATAGGTACAACTTATTCAGATTATTTATAAGCCCTTCACGATTAACAACCGAATATACGCATTATATTCAAGAGCATGCAATCTATTTTATTATGTACATACATATATGTGTATATTTACTACAAAATAATCACGTGAAATATAGTTTTGTTTCTGTGTTGCGCGATAACGAAAATCAATATTTGAAATAACATTCTAGCGCGTGTTCATTAAATCAAAAAAGATTCTGTAGTGATAAAATAAATGACACAATGTTTGTATTGTATGAGCGTAAAAACATTTATGTAAGATCAGTTTCTTGCTAATTTTAGAATGCATAATTAATTACAAAGTGTATGTTCCTTTAATGCGCTTACATTTATAAACACGCAATAAAAAAGGGAAATATCACTTTATTGTTGACATATGTATTTTCTGTCAGGTGTGGTGTCATTATGTTTTAACCAGCGAGCATGTAGATTCCGATTTAACATTGTCAAAATGCAAAACATTGCGGTGAATAGAGATAGCGAATTCATGATGAAACTGTATTTTGTATACCTGGGGCTACAGTTGCATGTATATAGGTCAGGATATTGTCGAAACGAGATAAAGGGATTATTCGAGATTCGCTCGGTAAAAGTTGTAAAAATAGAGCAAATAATGATGATACCGTATACGTATATACATATGTATGTAGATGCACACAAAAAAAACTGATACAGATGAATCTTTTGTTTTATGATTAATACGACGCATTATTGGTAATTAACCTAGAAATGAGTCAAGTGTGTTTCGTTTTAGTTTAATTGTTTGATTTGTTATTGAGAATGTCACATCGAACAAAAATAATCCTCAATGCTGATTTTAGGTAGCTAGGATAGCTACTACGACGGACAAGCATTTAGCTGTAACTGTCTTATGCTCGTCCAATTTATTTGCGGCCACCAAACGCGTTCTTCTAAAAAAATACTGCGTACATAACCTTCAGCTCATTGTTTTCTTATCATTGTTGGAGTTTCCTCATCTTCTTGCATCTAGACTCGACTTTTTTGGGGGCGGGAACCTTGAAAAAAACGGTTTCTACTCTTTATTGCTCGTTAAAATTTTAGAAAAAATTCGATGGCTTTCACCATTCTGATTTTTGTAAATCTGTCAGGTGGTGGGGTACAAACCGAGCTATAACGTGTTTCAAATGTAAATGGTCGTGAAATATTGATCTCACTGGTGACGAACCAATCTTCAGATTGGAGTCTATCATTGCATACCAGTTTAATACCAGTTAAAGAAGGGCCATCTCGTTTTCTGTGAACCACCGACTTGCTACCTTGTTCAAATTCTTTATACCAACTATAAACAGTAGCCAAGGATGGTGCAAGATCCCCAATTGCTGATTTTAAACTTTCCTCACACTAGTAGCCTCTAGCTCAAGCCTTTCCCGAAGTCATAATGAGGAGAGGTGCATCCTTATTCGATCGTGTAAAAAGCACTTAACATTTGATTATTTTATCGAGATGGGGGACGTATTTGTCTGTTATGGATTATATATATACAGGCTGCCCGCGATATACAAAGCATGCTTTTAAGGGATGATAGCTACAACGATTTAGAAACAAAAACATATAATACACCTTGGGTCTATCTGTAAGCATAAACGAGAAGAAAAATTATTTCTCATGTCACAAACTTCGACGCATA
>SMLS01016506.1:0-10034 GCA_004785975.1 Popillia japonica | reverse complement strand
GTTTAATATTAATAAAAAGAAATATCATGTTAATAACCCCGAACCTCCTGATTTGAATTCTACAATCATAATAATAGATTCGGATTGACGTTTGAATTTCCCGCTAACCTTTTCACTTATCGCTAGTCGTCTAGTGATTTTTCATTTTTGACAACCTTTTTCCCCCTTTCCCAGTTCTACATAACCTCTTTGTGCAAACCAACTTTCCCGCGGTTTGGCCATGTGGCGTTCACATATTTCCTACGGTTAATACCTTCAATTATTTTAATATTTGACTTTATGTCTTGTTAGTTTTTAATTTTACTACATTTTAATACATTTTAATATGTTTTCTTGTTATAAGTCTGTTTAACTCCGGGTATTAATGTTTTCCGCTGATTACTTGTCAACGGCTGGTGCCGACTCTTATTCGTAAGTTTTTTCCTATCTACTATTGTTATCCCCTAATGTTCAAATTTACCGTTGTAGCTACCTTCTGATGAAGAATTAAAATAAATTCGAAAGCTTAAGGATAAGATAAATGAGTCTTATTTCTCTTTGAGATTTTACTACCTTGGCTGCGAACCCCATTATATTAGGATCTTCTTAACCCTGTTTGAATTTTTTATTAAAAAAAAAAGAAAATTCGCGTATGGCATGTAATTAGCAATGATAAAAATGTCTGGCAATAAAAAATTTATGTTAGGCAAATCTATCCAATGTGAAAAAATTAAAAATTACACTTCTTAACATTCTTTTAAAATCTAGGATTATTACCTGTACAGGTAGGCTGCGCACTAATAGAAGCAACCGCTACCGCCAGCCAGCCGGCTCAGATTCTAACCGAAGGAGCAATAAGGACAACATATCAAAGAATCAGCCGGCCTGAAATTCTTGTTTTTTAAACATTGCTAGCTCCTGTACTAATACTTCATCTCGATGTAATATGTCGTTTTGTTCCTTATATTATAATCAGTTATATTGGACGAAATATAAGTGTAACCAGTAGGTATCTGCCTTATTTTTCTTATCTCTGCTAACAGGTTATGGGCCCAGAGCCTACTAAGAGCGGTTGAAGTGTTTTTGTTAAGTTTAAGCATAACTGCCAGGGCGTATAGCTGTGTGTACACGCCAATTACATTTCTTGTGTCGCTGGTAGAATTTTACTGCTATAACCAATTAACACGATGGCTCAAGTATCGTCAACCAGCAGTGGTTTAGTGATAATAGAAAAACTAGAAGGAGCAAATAACTACAATAACTGGAAATTTGTGATGAAAATGTCTTTAATTATAGACAATTTATGGGCATGTGTGGAAGGAACGGAAACCGATGAAAATAAAAATCAAAAAGCACTTGTTAAAATTTGTTTAAATGTTCATCCATCATGTTTTGTTCATGTACGAGAAGCAACTAATGCAAAAGATGCTTGGACAAATTTACAGAAGGCAATGGAAAATACTGGACTGTGTCGTCGACTTGCTTTGTTGCGTAAATTGTTGAGAAGTAAATACGAAGACTTTCGAAACATGGACGAGTATATTAGCGCTGTAATGTCTCTTGTCCAACAGTTGGCTGATATTAATCATAACATAGATGATGAAGAAGTGGCAATGATTATATTAGGTGGGCTACCGAGTGAATTTGATCTACTCATGATGGGAATAGAAGCTACACACACAACGATTTCCACAGAAATGGTGAAAAGTCGCTTATTGCAAGATGATTATCGAAGAGGAAGTCTTGAAAATACCTCAAGTGAGTCAGCACTAGCCGCAAGGAAAGCTGAGGTAAGCACAACAAAAAGGTCTGAACCAATTTGTTTTCACTGTGGTAAAAAGGGCCATATAAAACCCAAATGTAAATATTTTAAGAAAGGACAAAAGAAAAAATATTTGTCAAATGATGATAAATCTCAAAAGCAAAATAACAATGTATTGCTAACAACTGCATTATTTACCACAACATTTGGTGACAGAGATTGCATAATTGATTCAGGCTGTACAATGCATATGACCAAAAATAGAGATTGGCTTTCAAAATTTGAAAATAATAGTAGAAATGTGACTGTTGTCAATAATCAAACTATACAGGGTATAGGCATGGGTCAAGTGAATATTAAATTAGATAATGCCGGAGCAGGAACAATTACCGATGTTATGTATGTTCCAGATATAAGTGCCAATCTATTATCAGTAAATAAATTAACAGAGAAAAATTTAACTGTTGTTTTTGATAAAGATCAATGTAAAATTTACGAAGATTGCAACATCAAAGGTGAATGTAAATATACAGCAACAAAAACAGAAGGCATTTATAAGTTAAATATCTAAATGAGATTTTACCCAATGCAAATATCACAAAGTCTGAAAAGAGTTTGTATGCCAATGTATCTCCTCTGGTTTGGCACAAACGACTAGGTCATTTAAGTAAATCTGGTATGTTACAATTACAAAATGTTGCTATTGGAATGGACTTTAAAAGGGATTATGAGTCTGATGAAATTAAAAAATGTATACCATGTATTGAAGGCAAACAAAAGCGAGAAACATTTCCTAAACATAGTACGCGAAGAGCAACACAATTACTTGAACTTATTCATATGGATGTATGTGGACCAATATCGGAACCAACATGGAGTGGTGCACGATACTTATTAACATTCACAGATGATTTTTCCAGAAAAACTTTTGGTTATCTATTAAAAACAAAAGATCAAGTATTTGAAAAATTTATTGAATTTAAAATACTAGTTGAAAATCAAACAAATCTAAAGATTAAGAAGGTGAGAAGTGATAATGGATAAGAGTATAGGAGTAAAAAGTTTGAATTTTTCTTTCGAAAGAATGGATTTTTGCACGAAAAAACGATTCCTTATTCACCACAACAAAATGGTGTTGCGGAACGTCTAAACAGAACTATAATAGAAAAAACAAGGACAATGTTGCAAGACTCAGGCCTTGAAAGACGTTATTGGGGTGAAGCTGTAATGACAGCCATCTACCTGAAGAATAGGAGCCCAACTTCAGCAATTCCAGGAGCAATTCCAGAAGAAATTTGGACGGGAAGGAAAGTTGACTTAAGAAACTTAAAGGTTTGTGGGTGCAAAGCATTTGCACTAATACCATCCGAATTAAGAAAAAAATTGGATGCCAAATCTGCTCCATATATAATGGTCGGATACTGCGACGATTCAAAAGGATATAGACTTAAAAAATCCCGGAAAAATGGTAAGATCACGTGACGTAATCTTTTTGGAAAACCTTAATGATAACGTAGAAAAGCAAGAAGAGATGTCAGAACCGCAGATTATACCCGAGAATTCTCAAATATTCTTTGATCATTTAAATGTAAACAACGATTCTATGGAAGTTATGGATTCAAGCGAAGATGAACACTGAACAGGCAGCGAATATATCCCAAGTGCTGATGTTAATTCGTCGTCAACCATTTCACCCGAAGAAAGTGAAAATGAAGTTCAAGAGGAAGTTGAAAATAGAAATGAGAGACCTGTTCGTGGTACACGTAATAAAATTCCAGAGAGATTAGAAGACTATGAACTATCTTTTTATACAGATTTGATGCCGATCGATGATGAACCTAAAACATACAAAGAATGCATGCAAGATATAGCACGGTCTGTCTTCCGCTTGTCATGGAAGATTGCTGTCCTTGTCTTACTATAACTTTCGCAAATACATATCTCTTATTCACTTGTATATCCGGTTATGTATTTGAATAGCGGCAACATCGCACTAGATATATCACATGATAATGCGTATGCAAGTTAAACGGTTAAAACTTTAGGTACTATAACTCTTAGCGCACGCTCTGACTACCGCACAGATCATCTACCTATATGAGTGATCTGTGACATCATCTAATTGTAAGTTAGCCTTTTAACTTCTTTGGTTATTGCTAGATAGTATACTAGTGATATTACGAAATTAAAATGCCGCACTAAGAAGTCTTCCGGTTAGTCGCAATAGCTATTAAAGACGGTAAGTAAAATCAAGTCGAATCAATTGAAGTTGCGGCGCTAGCAAATAAGGACTTACAAGGAGAAAACGAACAAAACCACTTCTCCTGCCGTTAGTTAGCGATAAAAAAATTTCGCAAAGAAACTTTTAATATTGGAAATAATTGTAAACAGATGTTTTATAATCACGAAGATATATATAAGGAATTACTGAACTGCATTTTGGCTTTATTAGTTGTTTTCAACAGAAGACGAATTGGCGTTCAAAAGTTAATGATTATGAACGCGATAAAAAGACAGATTGCACAGATTTTGAATACAGTAGGAGGCCAGTAAATTAGAAACTTTCGTCAGTACTTGAGTTAACTTTGATGAGTATTTAAGAGTACTAGATGGCATTTTACGTCTCCATATTGAAGATATCAGTACACCACACTGTATATGTACCTACATGCGGGATGATGCGCATTGCCACAAAGCAAAATCACTGAGTAACTTCCTCAGAGAACACAATATTCTTCTTTTTGCTTGGTGTGGGAAGTCGGGAGACCTGAACCTGATCAAAAATTGTTTGGTACTGTTAAAAGCGAATGTGAAGCAATCAAACATCCCAAATTCAGCAATTCTCAAGGAAAGAATTGCGGATGTATGGCTTGACCCGCAATTAAAGACACAATGACAAGTTGTATTGAAATTACTAGAGTACTAGAGGTATTGAAAGTCAAGAATGGAAACTCCAGATATTGATAAATTTAGTGTAATGTGAGAGAATACTAATAGTGTACATAATAATAAAATAAAAATAAAACCCTAAAAATAATAGGATTACTTTTTCTGTCTTATTAAATTATTAAGTCTTTCTAGAGTTTCTAATTCATTGGCCACCTACTGTATACTTTAATGGAAAAATTGTTAACATAAAATATTAAAGGGTCATAAATAGTGGAAATGGATCTATGGCAGTGGTAATACTGGTTCCGCAAGATATTCCCTCATTGCAATCTTACTGGAAAATAGAAGTAAATACATACCGTCAAATAACGAATACGTTTTTGCTACACCAGGTAGCAGAATCAAGTGGTGTAAAGGAGATGTAGCAATAAGAACACTTGCCAAAAAAATAAGATAGAAAATCTACAGCAATTTACGCAAATTTTAATTTTGAGCCAAGACAAGACTTAGCAATTGAGTGAACAATTCTACGAGTAAGAATAAATTATTGCAATAAATAATTTATTTGCTTTTTTAAACTTTTTTATAGACAGTAGTCGATATTTTTCAAACGGCAAAAGTGTCTAAAATACTCCTTATGATGGAAAAAGTATGTATGCCTGCTGAATATAAAAGGAAAATCATTAGCAGAAATTAATGTTGACAACCATTTAGAATGCACGGAAGAAAACGATAATTTCAGTGACGATAAGTAATTCGTAGACAAAACATTGGTATACTGCCGTAATTTTTTTTTCGATGATATTATTTTCAATGAAGATCAAGGCTCAAAACGAATAGCCAAATCAACGAAAAATTATTTCAAATGGTATAATTTTAGCCTTGGCTTTTTTAAGAAATTTGACTTTTTTTGCAATGTTTAATATAATATGAATATCTAAACTTACAAACAGGTGAGAACCATGAAATAGAAAAACAGTGTTTTTTACTAAGTATGCCGATTTTTGTAACTTTGCGAAATTTCGTCAAACAACATAGCAAATAAGTAATTAATTTTTAATATTAAAGTTGAACATTTTCATTGGAGTATTCCTAGTTTGGCGTTTAAAATAATGTACAAAGTTTATTATATTTTTTACAGCATCATTACAACTGAAACGTAAATTAAATGCAAGTAAATCAGTGTATGAACCTGGGACTGGAACTATGGCTTCTTAGTTGAATCTTCTTGAAAATGTTCTCCAGTGTAGTTCTACTACTGAAGATGGCAACTTAGTTGCGGAAATACGTATGTACTGTTATGGGACGATCATGTAATTGGGAAGCATTCTAGTATGTAGGTCATTTTCGCGATTGAATCTTTGATTTCTAATTAATTTTCTTTTGAATACATTTCTAAATTTATTAATTTTGATATTTATATCGTGTATGCACGTTTGAATTTTGGGTATGTTGATTTTCCTACATCGGATTAGGAACGTGACCTTCAGCTATCTTAACGGGGTTTTTGAAAGTGTTCTTTGGTTACCATATGGGATTTGCCCTTTGTGTTCTATTATATATATCTATTATATATATATATATCTCCAGTAAAATCAAGTTGTAGTGGAATCCTAAAGTTACTATATATATAAACAAACAAATTCTTTTGAAACACAAATAATTGTAAAAAACACACATTATTCACACATCATGAAATTGTACTTCGTTATCGAGACAGCGTAGTATTTGAAGTTTAGGAATCTAAATCAAAATTAAAACACGTTTCTATGGTAACTTCATTGTACATGATATGATTGGGTTGGCAGAAAAATTCGAAGTGACCGGGGAGATGTAAACAAAAACAAAGGGAAGAAGGTTTTTATAAATTAAGAAAGGTTCACGTAAAACTAAGACAAGAAACTGAAAAATGCATTAAAAGCAAAGTATTCGATATTTTTTGGAAATTTAATAAAGTGGAAAACAGTACTTATTTGACACGTTAAAGTGACAGTAAGGATTTAATCCGAAGAAACGCCAGAAAAAAACCGAAATTGCTGAGGGAAAAATTTAAACAGGAAGAAGGATCGTCCAGAAGAAAGAAAACACATGGGCACACACACAAACACACACACATAAAGGTAAGGGTGGGATTTAAAATTTAATTGATATATGTAAAGAATTTGTAAGTAACAAATATAGCAATTTTAGTTGTTAATTTGAAATTAGGGTTTTATTCAGTGGGTTTAATTTTATTAAGGTTAGGAACACCTCACTACATATCTAGTGCCAATAGTGTTAGTGTGCCGTTAGAGGATATACACAGTTTGCAAATTAATTTACTATTAGATACAAAAGATTTAGAGCCACTTTGCGGTATTGTTCGGCTAAATATTTCCAATATCTATTAATTATTACTAAATTATAAGAATTAAACAAAAGCTAGTGTGTACTTATTATTTCCAAGTATGTATAAATTTAATAGTATATTATAATACAAGTGTATAAGTAAGCCTTTAAAGCAAGTGCGACATGTTTAAAAGCACGACGCGAAGCGGAGTGCTTTTAAATGGCGCAAGTGCTTTAAAGGCACTTGTACACGCGTATTATACGCTATTTTTTATTATACCTGCACTACAATGCGAAAATTACAAAAAGAATAGAAGAATTGGTGCATTTTACAAAGTAGGGTGTGGTTCTAAGTTTTAATAATGAACATAGAAACGGTTAGAAATTATTGTTGATTGGTTGCTATGTGATTGCTGTGACATTTAATGTCATATTTTGTGAATTTAGAATGGACAATATGAGTGGAGAGATTTCTTCGGAAGTTGAACTATTAGCTGAGCAAGCCGAATTGAAATTAATTCCACAAAAATCAAAAATTGCATATTATAAAGAATATGAGAAATTATTAGGTTGGATGACAAAGAAGAATTACCACACTGTGGACGAAACATTGATGCTATTGTGGCGCGATTACTGTCATTATTGTCATATGTAATGACAGTATATATGTTGTTGCCTAGGCGACTTTAAAACACCCCGGTGTTTTAATGGCGTTTTCGCACGCAAATGCGAGTAGCGTAAGTTCGCCGGTCCACATTTACACACATATTTCAGAGCCGCAGAAAGCGAGTATTTACCCCCTCCATTTTAGTTCCAAACGCGGCCAGCGAGGATTTGCAGATAGCGCTAAAGTCGCGAGCGCGCCGCGAGAAATATATGCTATACTGCCTGGTGAAAGGTGATGTATGCGAGAGCAATACGGTCGACTCTTGATAATCCGAACCTTGCTAATCCGAACGTTCGCTAATATGAATGCTGCTGGATTGCCCCTTACACTTTAGTTCGAAATATATGATTTAATTTGGGAAACTAATTAAAGCGCTAAAGGTTATAAAAACACAGGGATAACATTTTACTCTTTATTCTAAGTTTAAAAAAATTGCATAATGCAGTTATATTAGCGATAGAACATATTTTAATACGCAAATAAATTTTCAAACAAATCATGTATTTATTTTTTTTATTAAGAAATAAAACGCATATAATGTGTTACTATTCTTTATTGAGAGCATGTTATATGATTTGAACAATCACAGATTTCATCTTCGCTATCCGCTTCTTCCAAGCCATCCAGATTGAATTTTCGAACAACATAATACGGCAGGTAGTCAATTGTGAGACAGTGCTCCATCTTCCCTTTCACCAATATCGCAATTAAGTTCTCCAATGTGATTCTCTTGTTTTGGTAATTGTGAACAGCTTCCAGAGTATGGTCAAATTCTTGATAAAGTTTCTGTCTGTCTTCGTAATCAATATTGGCTTCAGGGCGATTACCATCGAGCTCAACTTTACGACGACCGGCTTTAATGCTTTCCTCCAAATTTTGTATGGTAGATTCTAAATCTACAACTTTTGGCCAATGCATCTCTTCATACGCCATGCACATGTTACCATTATTCATTTTAAACTAAAAACTTGCAGTACACATCGACGTTTTTTATAACCTATCCTAAAAGTGGGAGAGAAAGTAGCACTAATGCGGTTAAGAAATAAATTAGGTTTCAGTTTTAAAGTATACGCCCATAATTAAGGTTCGGTTTTAAAATGTGCACTGAGTTATTAGATGTGTCTGAATGGTTAGAACAGATGTTGGGAAAATATGAAGAAGAAGATATTAAAATGGAGAAACGGTTAGTTAATGAAGTAACGTATCCAATTAGTCGATCATGTTCGATATCAACTGGGTTGAGTTCGTCAAGAGGTTTTATTCCTGTTGTAAAAATCACACATAGGACTAAGTGTGTAAGTTTTACAAGCTCCGATTGGGGAGAATTTTTAAAGTATAGTGAATACATTAGACAACATGCACTCAACAAACAGCGCAACGAATGTGAATATGATGTAGCAAACATAGCTACATTAAAATTGAATTATCTTCATAAAGTACCTATATTAAAAATAGAATCTCGTAGTGTAACTATAATATTTCGAAAAGCAGACATCATAACGTTATTACGGATACTACCGCTTGTGTCACAAAGGCTGCACAGATTAACAAGCATGGATTTTCCACACTATTACAATCATATATTAAAGCTACTTGTTGAAAACAAAAACAACATAGAAGAAAAACTCGATGAATACGTCATCAATTTAACCAAGTTGTAATGTTCCACTTGTAGATAAACTCATTGATGAAATTATACACACACAGTTATAGCTATTAATGTAACGAGATTATTATGCGATTTATAATAACCGAGGACGTTGCCAGGCGACGAGGCGCTTCGCGCCGAGTCGCCTGTGAAACGTCCGAGGTTTATATAAATCGTATAATAATCGAGTTGCATTCAAAGCTTTATCGTATCATTGACAACGATGGAAATCAAAAACTGTTTATTGTCATTTTAGCGTGTCATAACCAACGTAACTAACGTATTATAACGTAACTAACGTATTATAATGTAACTAACGTATTATATTTCCTAACTAACGTATTATGAATTATTATGATGTTATGATATCAATAATATGTAATAAAGGTTTAACTTAAAGTAAGCTTAATGGTCAATGATACGATAAAATCCATAAATAAAATGTTACATTGTCATAATAATAAATATTTTAGAAAAATTATTGCACTTCCTAGATATGTTTCCCCCCAATTTTACAGAATTTCAACTTTCTTATAATTTTATTTATTAAATTTAGGAAATTAAAACACCAATTATTTATTTATTATTTATTATATGTGGTTTTCTGTAAAAAAAAATAATATAGACTTATGTTATAATTTTTTAAATCCACTACTAGGTAGGTACCTATAAGTTCAACAAAATAATATCAACAAACTATGTGTACCAAAAGCGTTTTATTTTTCTATATAAAATGTAAACACAGTTTTTATTAACTAACT
>SMLS01016479.1:0-11401 GCA_004785975.1 Popillia japonica | reverse complement strand
CACGTTTAGAACGATTCTGAACTGGTTGGAGTGTGGAACCAAAACAAGCCTAATTATAACCCATTAGAATGTATAGAATACATTCCACTGCCAATTTTTGTATGTTGCTGTCTATTGAAAGATATACATAGTAGTGTCTACTGTAATGTCTACAAAAACAATAATGAAAAACAAGAAGAACATCACGATTACGTAACAATTTTACAAGCTAACTTCATATACAGTAACATAAATAAAGATAATTGAATAATAATTAATGTTATTTTTGTAGTTTGTTGGGCTATCGTTTCTCTCCCTATTGCGAAGACTATGAGAGCAATCGATGTGCGTACTTACGAGGAAAATAACAAGTTTCCTGTGGTAGAGTACACACACACATCATTAGATCTGTCTTCATGTACACCTTCCGACAGTCCGTCGTCTATATCGCAGTGTTTATCAAAACTGCTCACCGTTTGACCAAGTACGTCTTCGGTCGGCATCGGTTTCTGTAGGTAGGAGATTTATCGGGGTATTAGTATTTACAACACCGGACAATTGTCTGGATCAGGTATGTACGAGAATTGAAATTATGTCTTGAAAATGTATACATATACCGATATAAATATATAAAAGGTTGTTAATACACAAAATTTAAATGCACCGGTGGAAAGTATCGTTTTTATTGCTTATTATATTATATATAAAGAACAATTAATAATAAACACGGACATTTGTTAGAAAACTCCTGCTACACACTAAATTAGAAAGACTATTAAGGTTACGAATTTATTACACTTACAATAATTAGACACTGCCTTGCAGAAATATGGATCATTATTCATCATTATTATTCGATTACATTAATTTTTTTAAATATTTTATAAATTTATAATTAATTTTTGTGTTTCTTTATCTTTTATTTTATTGTTGTCTCCAAGTAAGCATGTCCCTTTAAATAAATAATATAATGAAACCAAATATTGTTATTATCTTCTTACCAACAACAATTTTATTACAATGGTAAATAGTTATTAGTAAACATTTTTAAAATCGTCATCTAAACATTAATGTTATATTAATAAACTATCCCAATATATTTTTTTTTGAAGCTGTATATAGTAAATTTGCAAAGTAACTCTATTTTTCTCTATCCTCCCACAATATTTTTAAAGCAGGTTCCTTTACACAAAATTTAACTATTTTGTTTGGTGAAGTTCTTCCTCCCAACGCGGGAGATTTAAAAATTCAAACCCAAATACGTACTACAAAGGTATGATTTATTATGTAAAGTAACTAATTAATATAATAATAATAATTAATAAAACTTAACATTTAAATAAATCCGTCCAACTTCTGCTACCTTACCTTTTTTCTTTAATTTGATATACTTTAAAATTAAATAAACTATTTAATAGAATCAAAACGTTGAGTTGCTTTGTAAACTTCTATCCGCGAAAGCTTGAGCTGATATTCCGAGTAATTTTTTTATTTTCCCACAAAGTGCTTTTTGTCTTGTTCGATTTTGCCTCGGCATAAATTTGGACTCTTGTTATTATATATTATATATATAATGCTAACTTTACATAACAATATATTGTTTTTATTATTATACAAACAGCAATTCTACTGGTAGTGATACAACATTATTTCGAATTTTAATCAAAATTTACTAGTATTTATAAAACCATAATTAATGTTACTTGAAGTCATAGAGAATTTATAAATTATTCTTGTTTTGTTCTCTCTATATTTTTAAAATAAGTATAATCAAATTAATTACACAAAATTTAATGGCAATATTAAACTTCATACGCATATCAACTTCATTTTTCAAATAGTTTAAAGAAAGTTATTCATACAGCCTTATTTGTCATCTATAGAATTACTTAATTACCTACTGTTAAGCGTAAATATGACGTTGCCAATCACCTCCCTGTGAGAAAGCTATTTAAAGCATATTTAAATTTCGATATATACATTTTCAAGAAATAATTTCAATTCTCCTACCTGATCCACATAATTGCCCCCGGTGTTTTAAATACTAATACCCCAATAAATCACATACCAATAGAAACCGATGCCGGCCGAACGCTTGCTTGGCCTGATGGTGAGAAGTTTTGATAAACACTGCGCTATAGACGACGACATTAATTCTGTCGGAAGGTGTATATACATCATACATTCGCAAGTTATTTCTGCGAGAATACAGTTGGGCACCAGTGATACTCAACAACGGATAATCAACATCTTTAACTCCTTGACGTCATCACGAAGAGTAGCAGAGATCTCCACACTTATCACAAAATTTGTTACAAAATTCCTCGGAATTCTTCATTTTTTAAGATGTACACTGGCTTGCAATAAAATCCCGTACACTTTAATTTCAAGTAGCTTGTTTTTTAAGATTATTTTACTAATGTAACCTGACTTTAGTTTTGACAGATTTGACATAATAATAATAATTACACCCCAAACGTTTTCAATAGGATTTAAATCCGGGCTGCGTGATGGCCAAGGTAATATTTCAATGTTCCGATTGGTAATACACTGTGTGATAACTCTGGCGGTGTGCACAGGATTGTTATCTTGTTGAAAAGTTAAAGTATTATTAGGATATGTTTGTGATACTGACGGAAGCATAACATTCTCTAAAATATCTAGATATGATTGGGAGTTTAAACGGCCTTTAATTTGCCATGCAACTCCTGCACCATGTGCACACATCCATGCCCAGACGTTAACAGAAAATCTTCCAGATCTATTTGGCGGAGCCACATATCTTTCATCATATCTTGTGTTTCTTGGGCGGTACATTTTCACGTGACCATCGTGGCTTGACTGGAATATTTTTTCGTCCGAAAATATTACACTTTCCCAGAAATTTTGTTCGTGATGTATATAATTTAATGAAAATAAGACTCTGGATTGTTTATTTTCTACAGATAATAACTGTTTTTTAGCACTTGCAAATTTTTTTTAATTCGGAAGTGCTAATTCTGCGGCATGTTGTTGACCAAGATCCTGGAAAATTTGTGTGAAATACAGTACCTATCTTTTGCTGCTTTGAATGGATTCTCTCTTAAATAATCTAATAAAAATTCATCTTGTTGCTGATTTGAAATTCTCGGCCGCCCTGAACCTTCTTTCCTTTTAACACTTCCATCTTCTTCCCATTTTTTCTTAACACTCAAAACCGTACATTTATTTATATTAAATATTCTAGCTACATTTTTTATGGATCAACCTTCTTCTAATTTTGATAATATTAATACTTTATCACATTCAGATAATCTTAACATGTTGATCAATTTTGAATGATTTAAATTGACTAATGTCAAATTAGAAATGTCACAAGAAAGGTCAATTTAATACAGCCAAAACTAAGTGTATGGGATTTTATTGCAAGCCAGTGTACATCAAGTTAAGCCTGAACTATACCAACATCAAGCAATTATTACACATTGAGCACACTCTGAGCCAGTGTAAAATCAGTGATGACGTCATATAATATTGCTCTAAAGTAGTGTCGGCGCAATACCAGTTCTCCCAATAGAAAACGGCATAAGTCAGTACATTTGTTATAGGTCTAATAAATGTCACAAATAGCTAATAAACGAATTGAATTAATTAATTAATTGTTTAAACGAAGAACATTCTTTCGTCTGAACTACAGGTCGACCAAAATGCCGTGGCACTGATGACGCGTTCTGCGCATATAGGCGGAGACATGCTCTCGCTAGCGGACAATCGGTTACCTACCTAGTCAATCTGACACCAATCACAGCTGAGTATTGCAACGTCATACTTTTTACCCAACCTCTCTGACTCAAGCGCAACTGCCACGAATGCATTTGTTTACGAAGGAGCTTCGCTGCTCTGTGAATTGCACATGTGGTCTTTTCACAAATTTTTCGTTTTCGTTTATTTTATTTTTTTTCATTACACAAACTTGCAATATTAAAGTACAATACCTTATTATTACCTAATGATCTGGTAATTAATAATTTACTATTTGAGATCGCGTTCGTTGTTAATAGTTTTTTTTTTTCAAATAATTCGTGGTAGTCTTGAAGAGGATTGGATGAGAAACAAAACAAAAACTTTATAGTAGTAATGTCCGCAATTACTACCACGAGCTCCGGATGCACGCGTCTGTGCGACGGCAAAACTTATCATAAGCTGGGTCGCTGTGACAACAGTCTCGAAGAGCCTCGACGTCTCTAGTGGTATGTCGTTCAAGAAATCAGGCAACGTATTCTGCAGAAAAAATTTAAATAATCTACAGCATTTAATCTTTGGGGGAGTACATATGGGCCAAATAAATGATCGCCCAATATTCCGACCCATACATTTATTGATATCCTATATTGGGATGAACTCTGATGAATATCTTGTGGGTTTTTATCGGCCCAGTGATAAATATTATGATAATTCAGCACACCATTTTTTGTGAAGCAGTATTCATCGGTAAACAGAATCACGGATCGAAGATTTGGAAGACGAGTTTCTGTTTGACAAAACCATTCACAACAGGTAACCCGTCGAGGAAAATTATTGTCTGACAGACGTTGGATTTTCTGTACGTAATACGGGTGTAGTAAAAGATTTTATCCTGTTTCTCTGTAGATTAAAATTATGTCCATGTACTCAGTATTCGTATAACTTGCCATAATGTACACATAAGACAACGAATACCTGTGAATGACTCAACGTTCTGTCTGTGTTGTCCATCCATTTAAGAGTTGCGCGCGAACAACAGGGCCGGACTGAGACTGAAAATATTATTTTCTCGTTACTGCGTGGACATAAAGTATTCATTTTTTGGAATTTAGGTTTCCATGTCCTTAACTTTATAGTATTACTCAAGGACACTTTCCGTTGCTGAGGAACTTCAACTTTAGGGGGTGTAATTCACCCTTGCAATTTGGCCCAAATTTGGATTTTTACGAATAACTTTTAAATAGTAAGAGATAGAAAAATATTTTCGATAGCGGATTTGTACCGTTTAGTCAGCCCTTTCGACTGGTATAGATGTTTATATACACGGTGGTCCAATAAACGGGGAATGACGTATGCTGCGATTATTTTTTCGAATTTTAGAAATCGGTTATAATAGCCTTTTTTGTTATTAAATAATCTATACAATACAATAATCTATACAAGGGTAATTTTAAAAGTTGTACACAAAAATATAAATTTGAGCATATTTCCTTATTCTAACGAAATACTCTGTGTACTGTTATGTGGCTGCATTGTATGTCGAAAAACAGTGTAAACTTATACGAGGCGCTAAATGGTTATATGTGATAGTCGTCGAGTTATGCGCGTTTGGGTGTATGTAATACTATATTCTTCCCGACGGCAGGCAGATGAAAACAGTGAAAGATCAACTTTACTACCAGATTCTTGGGGTGGTCACTGTCCTCGGACTGTTGTCAAACGGTTTTCCGATCAAGTTTTGCTTGTAAACATTGGCCTTAATTTACCTCGACGCAATACGATAATCAAATTACAATCATCTGGTGGTCTACAACCAACTGTTCTTTCCAACATATCGCAACCTATTTATATATTCCTGGTACAAATGCGGTTACATAGTATCCAAACCAGACAAATTTATTCATCCAGTGACATATGCGTTTTCGTTCGATGATGAAGGCATTTTTTTACCCACATCCTGAATATGTGGACAGGCCGCTTTTAGTACATGTGCACGTTGTAGCCAATATTTATGTTTTCAACACTTTTTTGAGGATTTTCACTATCATGAGGAAGAGTAATACACGAATTGAAAAAATGTGTGGAGATGTGATTAGTGAACGTCTCCCTTGCACATTGTTTCTTTAGGAAAACTCCATGGAGTCTACTAACTGACAAAGTTTCATCAAAATATGCGATTTACAGTTTGCGATGATCCCTTGTTAGTATAAAATGATAGCGTTATAGCGACTTCAGATATAGCGATATATCGGTTATAAAAACGAATTTCTTCGTAGTATCTTGATTTACTTAGCACTTACAACGCCGTGCGCAGAAAAAATTTATTGCATGTATATTTATTCCCAGGAGTTACCGATTTCTGAAACTTGTTAGTAACAGAGGTGACGCAATTCAGATGTCGTTTAGCTGCTAAAGGTGTAGGCGAGCCTTCAGTAAGGCATCATCAAACAGTTTTAAGTGTAGTACAAAAATTCAGTATTTGGAATGTCACATTCTACCATTTCCACCATTTGCAAATCAAGGGAGAAAATCAAAAACGAATTTGAATTGAACAGAGTGAAAAGGAAGAAAATCAGAAAATCGTATCATGAAGACATCGGCTCTGCCTTTCTGGAGTGGTTCAAAAGCCAACGAAGCCATGGTGTGCCAGTTAGTGGATTGCTTTTGAGGGAAAAAGCCGAAGATTTTGGAAAAAGGTACAGGCAGAAAAGAGTAAGGGAAATGTTCACTAAGCAGGATTCAACGATTTCGTAATCGTCATAACATTGTAACAGGTAAAATATCCAGAGAAGCTGCTTCTGTTTCTACAGTTGTTGTAGAAGACTGGTTGAAAATGGTGTGGCCAGAAATTTGCAAACGATACAAAGATTCGAAACCGCCAACAATGTTACAAGTGATGCAAGCAGCAGAAACTCTAGTGAACTGCTACTTTCGGGAATGCAGACAATTGCGATTTAATGCGCGATGTGGAATCCATAAAAAAACGTTTGGAACAAAATTTTAAAATTCAATTCAATAAAGTAGAGAGCAAAATTACCGATTTCTTTAAGAATAAAGTTTGTTCACTTTATGTGCTCATAGTTCAGATAAATATATTTGTTTACGTTTCTCTTTTAAAAGTTAGTTTTCTGTTGTACATATGTTATGTTATGTAAGTACGTATATATACTTAAGTAACGTTAGTTCGTTTTCAATAAATGTTTTTGGGTACAAAGTATGCTTATAATTTACGTTCTCTTGCATAAACATGTACCATGAAACAGAATAAAATAAAATTAAACGTCAATTGCTTACAATGTACCCTTAATAACGGCTTCCTTTCTGTGGTCACTTCGGCGTCGTTAGGCCTTTTAAAATTAAAATCATAATACAGCGACATATATTTTCATTTTCTGAAACATTTGTGCTTTACGTGTGTGGGACACGCGCTTGGCATAGATTGTATGTTCTAGTGTATATAAGCATCTACTATGTCAAGTCTTGAGAGCATAATGATCAGAAAAAGATTTTAAAGTTTTATAGAATGCATTGATTGATTGGCTGTGTTGTTTGAAAGAAATGACCAATCGACTTATGATAAAGTAGCAAAACTTACATCTCTTTGAAAAGTAGTGTCTCTCCGTCAGCCACAAAAAAAATCGTATTATAAAAAGCTCGTTCTCGATAACACAGTACAGAAGATAGTATGTACTAGTAAAAAATTTGGTCACTTGTAAAATATGCTTGCGTGTAAGCAAAATTATCAATTTCTTAACTTCTACGGTAATACCTTAATATCACCTTTAGTTTTTTAATAGAACATAACTAAAGAAATCTAGAAAATTCTATTATTTATTGCTATCTCTCTTTGATTCTGTATTTGCTATTATCATGTTAGTAAATAGTAAAAGTAATTATATTGATCAAATATTCACTGAATCTCTTGGTACCGAAGTAGAACACTAATTCACTATCACCCACAGAACAACAAACACTTTGATAATTGCGAACGCGTTTCGACAGCAATGCTGTCATTATCAAGGCGATAATTATATTGATATACATATGTATACTAAAAAAATATATTTTTTAAATTTTATTGACTAACTAGATGCGTGGAAATGTTCCTATTTAGAAATTTAAATAACAACTAAATTAAAGTTTTCAATGCATCAAGAACAGACAAAACAACTTCATATTACAGAATCTAGAACAATGTAACACCAATGGTGTTCGGTATATCTGGCAGAGAGCATACGCAACAGGGCACCGTTATAAATGGAGTAGTACGAACAATACTATATTCAGAATTTTGCAGAAGAATATATCAAAATCGCCCATTATCTAACAAAAGAACCTTCTGCTGCTGCTAGTCCTTTAGAATCAGATTTGCTGGATATTCAAGATGAAAGCTACATTTTGTTGGGATGTAAATAAATATTGTCCATAATTTTGAACGTATTGTACAAGAAGATTAACAAAAATATTAGTTACTATTTGAAAATAGTAAGATAATGGTTTTGGTATGAAATTGGTATTTTTTTCTTGAACACCCGCTGTTATAAACTCTTTTACATATTATAAAGTTTGTAATACTGCATTTGATATAATCGTTTCCTAAATAATTACCTCGTCCAATCTATTGGTACATTTTTTTTTAATGTAGTTTGAAACAATTCATAACTACCTAGCTATATTTTTACAAAAAATAAAATAATTTATAAAATTTATTTTTGAGCTAAGTTCTATTAAAATCAGTAGTCTTATAAACTATTAAGTAATATAAATCACTAAAAAAAGTGAGATAATTTTATTCAAAATAAGGAAGTCGATATTCATTTCGGTGCAACTGGAAGTATATGATTATTTTAAATAAAAAGCATGTAGCACAAAACTACTTACAAAACTTTACATCATTATTATTGGCATTTAGCTATATGAAGGGTGTGTCACGACGAGATTCTGATAATCTCGTCGGGCCACTCTGTTGTATATTTAGAAATCTTTTCAATGTACAATTTCTTCATTCATTATTTTGGAATTTAAGTATTAATAATTAATAATAATAATAGTAATTATAAGTATTTGGTCTAAAAATAGTTACAATATAATTCTTTATTTTCTAAAATTCAAAACCTATAAGGTTTGTTTGGAATTTTTGATAGCTTCATTGTAACAGTGGCATTAGTAACATTCTCTTTCATACTCATGTTTCCCAAATAAATTCACAAAATTGTATCCAGTGATAGATACATACATAAACACTATGATAAATATATGACAAACACTTACATTGATAAAAATAGCTTTCACAATAGTGAGGAATAGACAGTAAACAATATATAGATTACTTGCTTTTATCTGAATGAGAGTAGGAGAGATAAACACAATAATACATACTTTAACCAGCTTACTCTTATCGTTAATGAAAATTAAAGGCAGTGCAAAATAATGATGTACTGATGTACTTAACATACATAAGAGCATATGAAGAAAGAATACAATAATAATAAACATGAACACGTAAATAAAAGTATGATCTTGAATTATTTCAACGATTACACCATAATATATCATAAGTTCCATAAAAATTTAATATCATCATAAAAAGAAATAGTTTTTAAATAAACGTTAAGGCAATTAGTTCTATAAAAACTTGATACTTATACCTCTCAACATGAAATCGTAGATTTTGCACTGTAATAGATATTGAATCTATAGTCTATGAAACGGTAATGTCTTTGACCCGGAATGTTAAGTATGTAAGTACAAGTTAAGTATTGAAAAAAATTGTATTTATGAAACAATACTTACTATGACTATGATTTTGTCCAGTTTCCATATTCCAATATATAAATAGGTGTCCGAACTACAAAAGAAATATAGACAATGATGGCTTGCCGACAACGATTTACGTTACAAATATCTATTTACTGCTTAGAAGCAAAAGATCTATATATAGTTCAAGAGTTCAAACATACCTAGAAACGACCTACTACGATTTTCGAAACTTCAAAGATATACCATAAATTGAACTTGTACATATCGAAATAATGGGAACAATGTACACGAGTTACGTACTCATTCCTTTCGATAAGCAGGAAATCAGTAAATCCCCTCTTTATAAAAAATACTGCTCAGTAGTATCAGTATGGCCAACATAAATAACTATTCCGTATGCTTGTGGGTATGAGAGAGAAAACTAACGACCAATCTGTGCGAATTCATCCTTGCAGAGTCACCTACACACAATGTGATAAACTACACGACTACACAGGCATGGGGTAGAATCTTATATGGCACGACTTGTAACAGCATTGCTAGACAAGAATAGCAAATCTATGAACTACCTGCAAGTTCTACTAGATGGCAGCACATATTTTTAAAATTTGCTCGTTCGTTGAAATTCGGAAAACGAATTATTAACCTCCTTCCATATTGGAATGTTTTACAGATAATGGTCACCATGGATGGGAAACTACGTAATAATAAAATTAGAGTGTATAGAGCCATCTGTAAAACTGTCGCCAAGGTTTTTTCGAACCGAGAATTTCAAACGCATGTTGCTTCCTAAATCTTATGTATTTGAATTATTCGTAAATTATTTTTACATCTCGGTCGTTAGTAATGATTTATTACTTACGACCGAGATATAAAAATTATTTACAAATCTGCCTTATCCCCTACAAAATATAGTGATAGTATTTTAATCAAAAGATCTGAAAATTATTATTATTAAAATTTTTCACTCTTTATTCTTAAGTAGATCATGTATTATGAAACACAAGTTATTTTAGGAAGGTAAAAAAATATAACGATACATTTTAAATATACTTACACAATTATTTATGTATTGTAATAATTGACGAAATAACATTTCGTATTTCCATTTAAAATTTTATCTTAACCTAATCACCTAAGTTTTATTGATTTTTTTATTTAACTGATAACACCTACTGTGATTAATATCTTGTAAGCTATTACTATTAATAATACTCTAATGTTTACACAAGTCCAATACATTTAATATATAACTTATACTAATATTAAGATATACATGTTTCTTTAACAATGTTTAAGTTCTGCCAGTTACAAGCAAAATTAAGTCGAACGAAGTATCAGCCAGATTTCCTTAAAAATAAATTAGCAATTAGGTATGATATACACAAAATTTACCTTCCTTAGAAAGAAGAACTTACCGGGCATAAACAGCTTTGAAAATGCTGTTTTAAATAAACGATTACTGCGACTAACAACTTCTGGGGCGAAATGTCTGGCATATTCTATGTGACCAACGCACAGTTTCCCAAGGTAGGACAGTTAACTGTGGATTTCGACAGGCTGCAAGCCATCGATTAAATTTTGCCAACTCCTTTTCCGGATCTGGGAATGAATGACGGAGTCACTTCTATTGTCGCAGGCAAATATAACACAAGGATTTAGTCTGCTCATCTTGACTGAAGATATGTCATGAAATGGCATTTAAATAAATCAGCAAAATGATAGACTTACCTGGCGGAACTATTTTACACTTTAAACTGTTTTTGCATATTCTCTCGTTTTAGGACCCAAGGATACCTTATACCAAAAATTTCGAAAATCGGAGTTAGGTCGCTATTCTTCAATTTTGCCCTGTTCTTATAACTAATATATACAAATTTACAATCTCACAGTCCTCCACAAACACAAAGATCTTCAGAGAAACTTAATAAACAAAAAT
>SMLS01016465.1:0-17977 GCA_004785975.1 Popillia japonica | reverse complement strand
ACAACTTTTGCCAGTCCTTTTTCTCTAGAATATTTTTTATCTGTGTTTTATCTGTCGACTGCATCTTTTAAATGATAATCACACTGGGGTTGTAACGAAAGCCTTATTTCTTGAATTTCAGCCTCTTGAAGTTTAATTTGAAACCGATTACAATCGTCACGTGTGTCATTATCCGAATTTTTAAAGGCAAAGTTAAATTCATAGTTAAACACATCAGAATATAGCCAATCGTTAGCAACGTATTCTACTGGAACGCCCTCTGCTTCGCACCACTCGACATAGAGTTTATACATTCTTGAAATGTTAAGATAATTTCCTAAGTATTTTTGTGTTCTTTCTCGCGAATAGTGTGACTCGTACTCTGCTTGGTGTTGAATATTCTAATCCAGAATGCCTCTTGTGTTTCTCTTCCAGTTCTTCGGGTTCGACGTTCTCGTTTTAGATTTCGACATCCTTTCATGAGATGTCTTCTAAAATATTTTCTTCTGCAGTTACTTGCCCAACATCTATTTACCAGTTGCCTTAAAAAAATGGATTTTTTGTTAATAGCATATTTTGGAAATGTTATTTGGGAATACGATATAAAATTCCGAGTCCGGTCGCCGGCAAAGACGGTCGCATTCGCGCTCGCTCTTCGCGACAATCGATTTTATTAGATTTTATTATTCTGAGGTTTATTTATATTTATTTAAGCGCTTGTAGGGTGCCGAGGTGCAATTTTTGTCAAAAAAAATTAGCGGCCGGCCCTACTAAATTCAAAGCGCCCCTGTAATCCCCCCAAGGCCCAGCGGCTTGTTCAGGGGAAATTATTAAAGTTATATTTAACTTGCGACCGTCTTCTACAGTAAAATTATCTAAGTTTTGACTTCCCGACGCCCTGCCCATCGGCCAATCGGCCGGTAATAATAATTTAATTCAACATCCCAACTCTCGTTGGGAAACAGCTGACTAGGGTGTCATCTCATCTCTTTAGTCTGCCTGCTTTTCGGTAATTGTTTTGTTTACCGGCGAATGCAATATTACAGATCGGAAAATTTCCATATATGTATACGAGGGGCGCTGGTTAGGTTCGGTTGGGCGAATCTGTATACGAGAGGCACTCGTTAAGTTCGAATAGGCGAATCCGTATACGAGGGGCGCTCGCTAAATTCGGATAGGCGAATCCGTATACGAGGGGCGCTTGTTAAGTCCGGATAGGCAAATCCGTATACTAGGGGCGCTGATCGAGTCGAATTGAAACGTCGGACGACCATTCCCAGTCGGAACTGGATTTCGTAATAGAGGACGGCAACAGCAGTGGCGACGAAAGGGCGGATGATCTCAAGCGGAGAAATCCAATGCCGATTGTTGCCCGTATGATCGAAAAGCAGACGGCAGCGTTCATGGCGGCTCTGGCGAAGAAGGAATCGGCAGTGATTCCAACCGACCTATCCACTGCTAGCGGGAGTGGACTGCAGTCAGTGGCGACTGGTGGAAATTCCGTGAGATCGATTCCTAGCACGACCGGTGCGGCGTATCCCGGCGTTCAACGGAGCGAACCCATTATGGGCGACGAAGACTCCGGCGACAGACGAAGTCATCGGGGCCGTGGCGAGGCGACGATAGGAGGAGACAACCTAGAACCGTTCGATCCGAATGAAGCCGAATCAAACGTGGAGAGAAGGGTCTCGCAAATAGACCAGCTGAGTGAAGTCTATGGCTGGATCCGATACGAAAGGGCGTATTTTGCGCAGGGGAAGTTGAAATGTGCTGCACGTAAGTGGTTCAACTACCTTGACAATTATGGGCTCACTTGGGAGCAGTGGAAGGCAGAATTAAAGAAAGCGTTTCCACGACGAGAAGACTATGGCGTTCAGTTGGAGGAATTGGTAGCGCGGCGAAAGCTACCAAGCGAGACCCTGGCGAGTTATTACCATGCGAAAATGGCGTTATTGGTGCGATGCCGTATTACAAGCCAGGATGCGGTATCAGTCCTTATCAGAGGACTGCCTGTGGAGTTGCGGGCGGCGGCACACTCGGCGAGGTGTGCGACTCCTACTGAGTTATGTACCAACTACTTGGCGGGTATTACGGGATACCAAGCGACGATAACCCCGAGTTCATCGTCAGGCGCAACGAAGAACGAGGCGGTGCGGCGGAAGGCACAATCTCGCGTGGCTTCAAGGTTGAAGCATGTGGCGGACGATGAGAAGCAGGTACCGAAGGTGGTGTGCTACAATTTCCAGGAGGTTGGCAAACACTACAGTCGAAACTGCACGAAGGTGCGTGTAGACCGTTGTCGACTATGTCGTGGCGAAGGGCATATGGCGAGGGACTGCCCTAAGAGGAGGGAGACAACAATGTGGGTGAGTTTGATTTCCTGTACAACTGACGCATATAAAAAATGGGCGACTACGACCCGTGGCGAGAGGGTCAAGGCGTAACTCGATACCGGAGCAGAGCGAAGTCTGGTGACCTCAGATTGCGTTCGGCGAATGGGTCTGGCGGTTAGATCAAACAGCGCTCTACTACAGGGGTTTGGTGGATACAGTGCTCGGGCGCAAGGCGAGGTGGAGCTTCGGCTTTACTCTGGCGGCGGAATGCGACACACCCGAACGGGCGATACGGGTGGCGGTACCCATTATTGTCAAAAGAGGCGCGATAGCGGTTGTGGCGGTGGTAGCATACAACTGTTTGGCGAGCGAATTGTTGCGGTCCTTCAAGGAGAACGGCGCAGAGTTGCTAGTTTGTGAAGGAGACGTAGTAGTCCCGAATATCAACGAAATCCTGGTGTGTAACTTTAGGTTCGTTCGAACCGTCAGTTCTGAATTTAGTAGGCATGCGCAATACTTTATTACTGTTCGAACCGCACATTTTTAGGATTTCAAATTCTAGAATTTCAAAACCTGCGTTCGTGCCTTAACAATGTACAATTCGAGAACCGTTCTAGAACTAATTTACCAGTTCTTGCCTGGAAGCAAGTATTTCAAGTTCGAGACATGCGCGTTGTGATAAAAACAAAATGGCACGTAAATATTTTGTTAAGGTTCCTTAACCTCACTTATCTTTCTATAAGTGTCAGTGTGTGTCAGTGATAGTAATGTTAATGTGTGTAGTGATAACCAGATCATGGATGTAAGTAAATTATAATGTAAATAACACTGTCTAATTTTTTTTTGTTTTTAGTTTGATAATAGGATGAATATTTCCTCAAGTGATTCGTCTGACAAAGAACTTGAATTACCAGTAAAACCACGTAGAAAGAACGAAAATTATGTGGATACCATAGTACCTTCCTATAATGATATGCAATATAAGGATCATTTTCGATTGTCGCGACATGTATACAACGATATTAGAAGGCAGTATGAAGTTAGTGCTTATTATCAAGATAATTCCGATGGTAAATATGGTAAACTAAGTGCAGATCATGAACTGCTGATATATTTATGGTTTGTTGGTCATCAAACTGCATCTTTTCGTGATGTTGGGGATCGATTTGACATCTCGATAAGCACATTATATGAAATTATTAGTATGTTTCTTAGTATGTTTCTTAGTACAAAATCTTCTGTGCTGATACAATGGCCGACTCAAGGAGAGAAAGCAACAATAGAGGCCGGATTTCGTGAGAAAGGTTTTCCATGAGTTATTGGGGCCATTGATGGTTGTCATATTAAGATAGACAAGCCTGCAGATGATAGCGAGTCGTATATAAATAGAAAGCACTTTTATTCTATTCATGTAAGTAAAATTCCATTTTTCTGAATGCAAATACTTATTACGATGAGGCCAATCAAGAGAATTTATCGAATCATTCAGTTGTTAAAACACTTTAAATATTTTGAAAGGTGAGATAGGTAGTAAATTTAAATTAGCAGTAGATACATATGAATAAAAACTCTTGATTATATTCCTGTTTCCTTTTGATTGTTCTGAACTTAATACTATTTTGTCAATCGAATAAAATATTTGAGTTATTTTATTGTAACAACCTTCCTTAGTAACACTTTCAGTGTGTTAAAAACATTTTAGTGGGCCATCACAGTTATTGTCATTGTAAATGTAGTATATGAGGTTATTTGACTATACAGGATGTCCGCGAAATACAAAGCATGCTTTTAAGGGATGATAGCTACAACGATTTAGAACCAAAAACATATAATACACCTTGGGTCTATCTGTAAGCGTAAACGAGAAAAAAAATTATTTCTTATGTCACAAACTTCGATGCATACTGTACACCGACAGCTGATCCCTGCAAGATTTACCCGACTATTACAGGCGTGTGTTGCAACACATCGAGCCTTTCCTGTAATACATTTTCTCCTGTCTCTCAAAAAAGTCCTTTTTAGGACCACCAATTTATCACAAATAAAAAAAAAGAACTCAATTTTGTAGTAGCCTCTACGAAAGAGCTTAAATATATAATTATAAAAAAAAATTATAAAAATATAATAATTGCAGTAATTACATTTTTTTCATTCAATGCGACTTTCCCTCAACTTAAATTTTCATTTACCGATCGGAGGCTGCTATTAAATACGCCCTTTTCACTCTAACTTCAACATAACATCGATTTTATTGTCATAACATTATTAAAAAAACACAAAGGTACCTTTATTTTAAAACGTATGGCCATTGACTTCGTACGATACAAGTTCAAGGTCGTATAAACAGATGATGTTTGGCTTACATCTGCCATTCTATTGAATACGAGTACAGTGTGATGGAAGAGAAATAACACCACGCTTCAATTTCAAAGTATGATATAATTCGTTTTCACCGTTGTTTTCAGTTATTTTCAACCCTAAATTTTTGATATGGTTTTTTGGCCATTTAAGAAGCAATATGGATGAGTTTTCTTGTACAGTTTGACCAAATAAGGTTTTTTAGAAATATTTTTTTTCTCGTTTACGCTTACAGATAGACCCAAGGTGTATTATATGTTTTTGTTTCTAAATCGTTGTAGTTATCCCTTAAAAGCATGCTTTGTATATCGCGGACACCCTGTATGTATAAAATTTATAATTATAGATGCAAGCTGTCTGTGATCAGAAAAGGAAAAGAAGGGATATATTCATAGGATGTCCTGGATCTGTTCATGATAGCAGGGCATTTCGAATATCACCTCCGTAGTCTCACTACGTAAATTTCTGATAAGAACAGAAGGCAGGGAGAGGAGAAAAAGAACTAGGGTCTAGTTCGAAAACCGTTAAGGGAAAACCTCAATAAAACAACTCAACATAGCCCCATACACACAAAAAAAAACTCATACACACGGAGGACGACAACTAGCCTAACCACCACACGGCTCTTCAGCGAATCTGCTGGAATTCCAGGGTAAATAACATAAAACTAAAAAGACTAATTCTGACTAAAGACGACCCCTGCTCCGCATATGGAACAGCCAAGTCCCAGTCACCTGCATCAGTACCCCGAAGAAATCCTAAAGAAGGCGGAAAAGAAAGGGTGCATATAGTACGGAAAAAGGCTCAAACTGGGAGGGGATCATTACTCCCAGCGGTGAAAAGGAAGAAACAGCTATACTGAGGCAAACGACAGGTTCCCGCAGAACCACAAACGACGCGGTGACCGGCAATATTCAGCGTAACGGATCTGAGTTCCAAAATGGGTCAAAGACCAAAGACAAAGAAAAGGACAACAAAAAACGGACTTATTGCTACTAGTTAAAGGATGTAAACGGATGAAGGATTCGGAAAATCGTAAAGAAGGGAAACTTGTCGCCTCACGCTCATACATCAACTCAACAACACAACGCAACGGGCTAGGTTCGTTGACCACAACAAAAAGGTAGAATTTTTCGGCTAAACAAAACACAAGGTAATATAGTAACAAAGGTTTAAAGTCTTCTGCCAGCCTAGCAGGGACTGAAAAGCTGAGGGCCACGACAAAATAAAACAAAAAAGACGAATCCATTTTCGGGAACAAAATATCTGAACGTTAAATTTGCAAAAACCTGCCGGAAATCAGGAGGGAGAGGCTGAGACAAGCTCTTTATGCCCCTCAAAAATGTCGTCACAATCGGGAGAAAAATATTAAGCGTCAAATCCAGGTAAAGCGATAATAGCTTGAACGGTAAGTTAAGAGACAAAGAAGTTGAAAAAGAGGAAAAGGTAAGTAAGGAAGATAGAGAAGGAGAAAGGTTTGTTTTCATTCCAAGTCGGAATTACGAAGCCAACCATAACGCAAAGGTAAGTGAAACGGTAACACAGCTCCAAAATGAGCGAAACTGAAACGCGAAGGCTACGACGTAATTCCTACAAGTGCAAGGGAGTACTGAATCCTATTAGCAGGCTCTTACTGCACGGGGATAAACCGGTAGGAGATTCTAAAGCCTCACCTACAAGGCGTGAAAGGGTAGAAGCGATAAGAGCAAGCGGAAAAGGGAAAGAGAAGAGAGAACTAATCAGCTGAAGGCTGGTGTTTAAGGAGGCTGGCATGCCAGGAACCGGGAAGGATTTTACCGTCACAGGTTTTGAGCTCATAAGTGTCCGTAGATGTCCACTGATGGATCATAAAGGGACCTACAAATTTGTCAGCAAGCTTAGCGGTATAATACTGAGCGGCGTTAGAAAGTCCAAAGTTTTTCCTCCAGACTAACTGGTTAGGTAAGAAGTTTTCGCGACGATGTCGGGTATCATAACGGGATTTGGCACGTTCATATGCCTTCCGAAGCCTAGCCTAGATATCTCTATAGAGTTGAGAGAAATTAGCGGAGCTCTCTATTAATTGCTCAGGATCATGCTCTTCGACGATGGGTGTATCATCAGCAATGGGCTTCGTAAACCTACGTTCGCCAGTTACATGCATTTCGCGACCAAAATTAACGAAATAAGGCGTATAGCCTATGACGTCATGTTTGGCAGTCCTAATAGCACAAGTGACTTTAGGCAACATAACATCCCTATTGCGGTGGTCATCGGAAACATACGCTATGAGCATGGTCTTACTACTACTCGGTTGACACGTTCGACCGGATTGGCTTGGGGATGGTAAAAAGCTGTGTAAGCAGGCTTGACTTTATATTCCGACAGAAGGGCTTTATATTCACGGGATTTGAACTGTACGCCATTGTCAGATATAATTAGTCGCGGAACACCGAAAACAAGGAAGACATTATCTTCAAGGATTCTAGAAACCTTACTAGCTGAAGGTTTACGTAACGGAAAGGTTAGGACAAATTTGCTAAAACAATCAGAGATGACTAAGATGTAATTATGACCTTGTTTAGTGCGCGGTAAGGGATCTACAAGATCAATGCTGAGAACATCCCATGGCTTAGATATGCGGGTATGACCACCCATACGACCAATAGGTTTCTGCCGCACAGGCTTGCTGCGTATGCAGACAGTGCAAGAATTGACGTAGCGAGCGATATCAGCGAGCATTTTCGGCCAGTAATATTCTTGGGCCACACGAGAGAAAGTTTTCGAGATTCCTAAGTGACCACAAGTCGGTAAATCATGGCAGGCCCGTATGACATCACGCCTTTGTTCCTTCGGAACCACAAGTTTCCAATGATCGATATCGTCAGCAGAAAAATTATTGGACGAACCCACGTAACGACACAAACGTCCGTCGATTATCTGAAATAGCGGGTGACTATCAGGATGAATTCTCACACGATCGAGGAAACGTAAATAGTACTTGTCTTTGGGTTGCGAGACGATGGAGATAAGTTCAACTTTAGGGACGGAACGAGATAGAGCGTCTGGTACTACGTGCATTTTACCTTTGCGGTGAATAATCGTAAAATCGTATTGTTGGAGCTGAACAGCCCGTCGAGCAAGACGACCAGTGGGAGAGTTCAAACGGTTCAACCAACACAACGAATAATGGTCGGTAATCACAGTAAAATGTGAACCTTCGATATATGGGCGGAGTTTCTCTATGACCCATAAGACGGCTAAACACTCCTTTTCCACAGTCGAGAATTTACGCTCTCCGCGTGTTAATGAACGACTAAGGTAGCTAATGACACGTTCTTGACCATCGATAGTTTGAGACAACACCGCTCCTAAGCCTATGTCACTCGCATCTGTCTGGACAGTGAATTCGTGTTCGAAATTGGGACAAGTCAAAATAGGCGGAGACACTAATCGTTCACGCAACGCGTTCCAGGCTTCCTCACAAGCCGTTGTCCAGCAGAAAGGACGGTAAGGGGTGAAACAACGGAGGAGAAATTGGACACGAAGCGGCGATACCAAGAAGCCTTGCCAACTAATCGGCGTACTTCAGAGACAGTCTTGGGAGTTGGAATCTCCAAGATCGCTTTGACCTTGTCAGGAGCTACCATAAGACCACGCTGATTCACAACATAACCGAGATATCTCAATTCCTCACGGCAGAACTGACACTTATCTTTACTGAGGACAAGTCCAGATTCACGAAGACGAGACAATACCTCATCAAGTATGGCAATATGCTGCTCATACGTCTGAGAACCAATGATTATGTCATCCAGATAGACAAGGACAAAAGGCTCTAACTCGGGTCCTAAAACTCGGTCGATGAATCTCTGCCAGGTGGCAGGTGCTTTATGCAAACCAAATGGCATGCGACGAAATTGAAATAAGCCACGATTCGGAACGGTGAAAGCGGTATATGGGCGAGAGGTTTCAGCGATAGGTATGTGCCAATAGGCACTACGAATGTCGAGAGAAGATAGGAATTTAGCGTCTCGAAGCTTGTCTAAGGTATTCGTTACATACGGCAACGGATAGGCGTAACGTTCAGTAACCTGATTAACACGTCGGTAATCGACACAAAACCGATATGTTTTGTCCTTTTTGGGCACAAGTAAGATTGGTGAAGACCAAGCACTTTTCGACCTTTCAACCACACCGAGAGCTAACATTATCTCTAATTCAGCGTCTACGATCTTCTGCATGGCAGGGGATATGGGGTAATAGCGCTGCTTGATGGGAGGACTACTTGTAGTTATGACATGCTCCACACCGATAGCACAACCTAGATCTGAATCAGTGTTATCGGGAAAATGCTTGACGATAGTACTTTCAAGTAAGCGCTGTTGCTCCTCACTCAAGAAAGAGGCTTCCTCTAAAGGACATAACTCCAAATTAGCGGAGTCGGTGGAGAAAATCCATTCGCCACGTCTCAAATCGGGTACTATTCCCATTGTTCGCCAAAAATCAGCACCAAGTATAAGTGTGTGCGATACCTCAGGGACAACTAACATGTCGATAACTTTATGTTGGTCACATAAGGTGACGGGGACAGAGATCTCACCTAAGACACGACAACGCGCTCCATTAGCAACAGAACAGGAAGCGGTACTACGTTTAAGAGGTACACCGAGATCGCGTAAAATTGACCATCCATGCTTACCTAGCACCGTACGGGAAGCACCTGAGTCCAAAAGACCTTGAAAAATTTTACCTAGTATAGAAATCTGCAAGTAAGGACGTTCGTCATCGAAAGCACTTGCCAAAATAAAATCCAGCTTAGCACGACTAGAAGGGTTGATCGCCTTAACAGAGCCACACATCGAGCGATCGTCTAATGCGTGACGTTTGCGTTTCCCGAACACCTAGGACAATCTGAGACGACAACACCAGGTCTACCTCAACGATAGCAGAAACGTCTGCGAGGCTGTCTGCACTGACCATATCTGTGACCGGACTGGAGACAGTTCCAGCATTTGCTGCCATTGGCACGAGGTTGAGTAACCTCAGCAATACGAGAACGAGAAGAAGTAGAGGGCTGCGAATCCAGGTATGCCAAATCTGGCTCAAGGGACTTACCGCGAAGCGGAGGTGGTACATACGCCTCAACTGAAGCTTTGCGGGCTTCAAGTTGTTTGCCATACTTCAATAATTCAGGGATGGACTTGATTTCAACTAGACCGAATTGCGTCTGATAGAAAGGCATCAAATTTTTGAGCGTAATTTTAAGCTGTACGGTATCCGGAACCGACACTGACAAGCGCGAAAATAAGTTGCGCATGACGGACACGTATAGACCAATGGTCTCCGAAGGGCCTTGAGTCCGTCGTTTAATTTCCTCGAAAAGTTTGTCGTCATAATCGGAGGTTTGAAATTCCTCCCGTAAAGCGTCAGATAACTCCTTCCATTCGGAGTAAAAGGTACGATTAGCTCTATACCAGATAAGGGCAGGACCAGTAAATAAATCTACAGCAGATTGGAAAAGCAAACGGTCATTGGAATTGCGAGAAACCTTTCATTCAGAAACTCGTTCGAGAAAAGCTCCAACCGACAAATCCTTAGATGTACCTGAAAACTTAATTCCCCAAGAAGAGACTGGTACCGGTTTTGGTAAGGAATGCGCAGGCGTAGAATTTGTTAAATTTGGCGTTTGATTCATCGGCGGCATTTCTTCATCGCTAACGGAACCTACGGACGAAATATCGTCGATTTGGTCAAGGGCGCTAACGTCCAAAACGGTGGATTATGGTCGAGAAGCACGAGCCACATCCTTAGCTTTTTGCTTCATCTCTGACACCAGGGTCATTACTGATACTAAGAAACCTGAACGTTCCTGTTGTTCCTCGGTGGAACTAGGCTGACTATTATTGATACGCTCATAGACAAAGGCAAGAGCAGTGGAAATTTTTGCATATTCCGAAGATGCACGCGTAGACTCAAAAGCATCTACCATAGTCTGTATGTTCGCTAACTTTTGGGCAATAGCTGCAGAATCTTCCGCATAAGAAAAGGGATAAGTAGGACGAACAAGAGAGGAAGTAGCAGGCAGACGCTACAGACGCAGCCTGTCGTTGTCACGTGTGTCTGTTTCAGACGCAGCCTGTCGCAAGGTAGGTCGCATAACTTCAACCGTAGACTGAGCTGAGATTCCACAAACCTTTAAGGAATACAGAAGGTCTTCCTTAGCAAGACGATTGACCTCTACCTTGAATTCCATTGCGAGATTTCCAAATAAATTCCCAAAATAAGAGTTCGGGACACGTATATAGAGCTTGGGCAACGATAAAAGCTCTTGGCCAACACAAAAAAAGTTTGGGGAGCGTGAAATGTTCTTGGCCAACGATAAAAGAAGCTTGGGCAAGCGAAAAAGGGACTTGGGCAATGACCAATAAGCTTGGACACGACCTGAAGGGACCTGGACGTCAAAAAGAAATCTTGGGCAACGCGAGAAACCGTTTTGACCAATGCCAAGACACTTGGCAGACACGGAAAAATGTTTGGCCCGAGAAAAGAGAAAATGGCCGACGATAAAGAAGATTCGGCGACAAAAACTCTGGCCTGCACGTTGGGCGCCAAAATTTTTATTGCTACCAGGCCGTTGTTAACTGTGACGTAATACGGTACTTAATGCGGGACTGGAATACGGTCGTTACCCATGGGACCTACCTGTTGTTGAATTAGGGGGATACTTCGAGGGCGGCTCAGCACAGTGGAGACGGCGTGGGTTAGGTGGAAATGGTAGCGCCACTGGTTTCCAATAATATACACCACGAAGCACCCAGAGTACTTACCCCGCTCTGGAAACCAGAAGGGTGATATAGGGGGGAAGGGGATAGTCACACGAAACACGCGTAAACAGTAAAAAAAAGTAACCTATATTAAGTTATATTCAGGTGTTCTGGCACGGATAAATAGAAGAAGTTAAATCATAGGCTCAAGCGCCATACGGCGATTAAAAATAATAATACCTTAAGTAAGAGAAAGTAGACAGAATTTTTAAGGTCAGCTTGGTCTGATCAGACGCGGCCGCACATCAAATTATTACAAAAAAGTACGGGAACATTTCCCCAATCTAAATCTAAAAATTACCAGAAAATCTGGACAGATATATTAAATATAGGAATTTATGTAATAACTAATAATAAAAAAAAGGTAAGTTTGACGTAAGTGCTCCTAGTGAGCTCAAAGGTTTTTTACACTACTCTAATTAATGAGATTGAAACAAAGTTAAATATGAAGAAAATTGAAGCAAGAACTGGTTTACCAGTATTTAAAAATTTACACTTGCAGACATTAAATTGCAATGATTATAAATTATAAAGTTTGAAAGAAATTCATGGTTTATAATAAAAAAAAAGAAATAGACGTAAATTTGACCTGCATCCACCAGTACCACGAAAGGCGTCCACGTCGAGGGAAAGAGGAAAACGAGACCCTGTGTACGGATTCCCACGTGCGGTAAACGGAAGGACCGGTATTTTGAAGTATTACTACGTCTATGGACTGGAATTGTACCAGCACTAATAACGGTACTAGAAAATCTGGTTCTAAGTACTGGAACTAGAACCCGGTACTAAAAAGCCGGAACTAAAACCCGGAACTAAGACCCCTGTAAGACACACCAACGGGTTCCGTATTCTAATCTGACTATTTAGTCATAAATTCGAGAATTATATAGAATATATTTATCACCGACTTAAAGTTGATAACCCAAAAAGTATTACACGCGCACATTTAGAGCCGCTATAATAGCGAGGACCCACCTGGATCAAGACCTATCTAACGCGTGGGTACCCGTAAGGTAAAAATGGACGAAGTGAGAACGTGGTCGGTCGTTCTAGAAACCAGGAGGAAGGCGGAAACAAGTGAAAACAATGTTACTAACCCCAGGGAAAATAAGTAGTACCACTACACAGTAACTAGTGTCTAACAGTTCTCAAATCTGACAGCTCTACACATAACCTATCTTATCAAAACAATAATTTAAAACTTAGAAATAATTGCAAGATAACAATCTCAGCTGATTGTCGTGGAAGGTAACGTTAAAAGGGTAAATATACAATGATTTCATACGGTGAACGCTACTACCAAGGCAGACAGCTGTAAGTCCAGCCAAAATGAATTTTTCAGGTAAAGCTACGTACAAACCCGAATGTTCTAACAGGACCTACAACATATTCACAAGGCAGGACTAAAAGAGGATTAAGTACCACGAAACACGTTAAAGTATGAACTATCGAGGGTGTTGAATCGACAAGGAGTTTCCATAAGCTAGGTATTCATATGCGATAAAAGATACCGTTCTAATTAACATTGTTTGTAGAATCAAATCTGTTAAATTCAGATAGAAAATAGAAATAGGACAAAGAATCCACAAGTTGACAGCAAAATAGAGAAGGTGTAAACAGACAATTCTTACAATTACGGAGAGAATTTAGCAATTACATTAAAAATAAAATACTTGTAGAATAGCATTATCAGCCGTTAAGGTAGGCCGTCAAGATTACACGAATATCTATACGCGTGCTATAAATGTAGTTTCTGGGCGTAACAACATTACCTGAAAAATGTGGCAATAATTATTTCATATTAGGTGATAGTGGTTATCCATGCACAAGATATTTACTAACACCATTTAAAGATTTTGGGAATTTAACACCTGCTCAAAGACATTATAATACACAACATGCAAGAAGTAGGTTTGTCATATAGCATTGTTTTGGGGTTCTAAAGCAAAGGTGTAGACAGTTGTACCATCTGAAACTAAGAAGTGTAGAACGTATATGCCACTTCATTCGAGCATGTTATGTATTACACAACATAGCTTTAAATGATGAAATTCCTAATGAAGCAGTAGAAGAAAATGAAAATAAATCATGTAGGAAACAACATACTGGATGACAGATATGGTGTATTACGAAGAAATTACATTTTCCACACGTTGTATCATCCATAAGACTGTATATACTTCTTTTTTATTTTAAATAAATAAGTGCACAAGTTTTTGTTAGTTTTGAAATATTTAGGAATTAATAAGTATCTATTAATATAACTTGTTACCACACAATGTTTTATTCTTACATTACTATAAAGAGGCATACCGGTGAGATATAATTAAATTTTTTCATTGAAGAAAATAAATTCTAAACATTTCATATAAGTTTATTCTGTATTGCAAAAATATCACAGAAAAACTACCAATACTTGAAAAAAAAATACAAATGCTATATCACAACAAACATAAATAGGAACTCTCAACGTATAAATAAATAGATAAGACAACTAAACGCCATTGTTCTTAAAAATAAAATTGATTCTAAAAACTTAAACAATTGTGTGAGTCATGTATAAAAACATCACATAAATAAACAAAAATATGTTTCACAAATAGGTAAAATACTTATACTTCATCTCTACTCAATTTTTCACATATATTTTTTAAGATACTTTTCATTTGATGACCTCTGCAATAAATTCTTCATCTAATTCAATTTTTCTTTTATAATACTCAGTTTTGTTCTTTGCCAAAATATTTTTTGTTTAAAAAGTTCATCTTGCAAATGTGAAGTTGAAAACTGTGTCTGCCTCTTTCTTTTACGTCTCCACGTTATTTTTGATTCTGTTGCTGCGGAAGTTGATGGTTGTACTTTTTCTTCTAGATCGCCATCTATCTGTGCCTGTGTATGTAGTGGCATGGACTGTGCTGTGACGGTCTGGTTGCTCGTCAACAATATTTGAGGATATATATTTTTTTCCTCATAAAAATATCTTGTAAATCCGTATAAAATTCAAAGGTTCTCCTACCCCTACCAGTTTTGTTTTGATCATCTACATAATTTCGTTCCAAAACTTCCACTTATTTTCACAATTTTGAGGGCTATAATCGCAATTTAGTTTTGCCATTTCATTTGATATTACCTCCCAAAACTTTTTCATATTTTTTATATCTGAACTACCCACTTTATGGCAAAGTTCTTTATAGATATTGATGAAAAGTTTTGTGCTGTTTGTGTCCCATTCTTTGTAATCATTTCTTGTTTGTATAAGTATACCTATAAAATTATTACGTAATATGTATATTGTACTATATATATTACCTCCGCTATTTTCTTTATTCATCCTTGAATCAGAAACTGTGACCAAAACTCTATCTTCTTATCTGACGAGGTCTAAACCAGTCTAAACAGCCCAACTTGACAAGTGTTGACAAACGACAGAAAATAGGTTTGGGGGATGGGGGATAGCGCCAAATTTGAATTTAATTCTACTGTTCGAATCAAGCAGATGAGAACTATTTTCGAACTTGAATTTGAACTGTCATGCGCATTATCTTCAGGATTTCAAATTCGAGAACGGTTCTAGAACTGACGGTTCGAACGAACCTATTGGCTCAAGGGCGATCCGACTGAAGGAGGGAGGGGCCTTGCTGAGGTGCAGCAGAAACCAGTTTGGCGACTTGGCGAAGGTAAGCAGTGTAATAGATAGCAGTTGTTTGGATTTTGAGCAGGTGGAAATGGAGGGCGTTGGCGAGGCGGACAAGCAGGCATTGATTGCCATACTACGAGCGAATTCAAGCAATTCCCCTGAGGGCGATTTGTATCTGGGGTTGACTCATCTAGGCGAGATGAAAATTACCCTGGAGACAAACAAGCCGGTGAATTACCGACCTTACAGGTTAGCTGCTTCGGAGAGAGAAGTGATGCGAGGTAAGATTGAACTGCTCTTGGCGAGTGGCGTTATTAGATAATCTTATTCGGAATACGCAAGACCAATCGTACTAGTTCCAAAGAAAAATGGCGAGGCGAGATTGTGCGTAGATTACCGGGCATTGTTTAGGATAACGGTAAAGGATCGATATCCATTGCCGTTAATAGACGACCAATTGAATAAACTGGCGGGTGAGGTGTATTATACTACTCTCGACTTGGCGCAAGGATATCATCAGGTGCCGATGCATCCCGAGTCTGCACACAAGACGACGTTTATTACTCCTGATGGGCATTACGAGTAACTTACTGTACCTTTTGGCTTGGCGAACGCCAAAACGTACATTAGAGTAGAAAATTTCAAAGCAAAATTATATTTAAATGACAACGCCACTCCAGGTTTTTGTAAGGCTCGTCCGTTGGCCTATAATTTAAAAATTAAAGTCGAAAATGAGTTAGATAGATTAGTTAAAGAGGGAATTTTGACTCCGATTGTTTACAGCGATTGGGCAAGTCCACTTGTTTCGGTTCTGAAAAAGAATGGTGGAGTTCGCATATGTGGCGATTTTAAAGTGTCTGTTAATCCAAATTTACATGTCTATAAGTATCCTATACCTAAAATAAATGTATGAAATAAAGAACAGTATAAATAGTATGCCAGTAGAACACACGTGGAAAGTAATTAAGGATTCCATAATAAAAACAACAATAGAAACGTGCAGGTATAGCTGAATAAACAGAGATAAAAAGCAGACAAGATGGTGGAATGAGGAAATACAATAAGAAGTAAAGTTGAAAAAACAAAAGTGGAAGAAATATCTTAGTGAAAGGAACAACCACAACTAGATAAAATACAAAGATCAAAAGTCAAAGAGTTGGTAAAAGACAAAAAAAAAATCCTGGGAGGAATTTGGAGAAAAAATGCAACGAGACAGCAAGGGTAATTAAAAGGTACTTTACGATGGGGGTAAAAAAATATTTTCGCCCTCTTCGGATCGCGTTGGAAACTTGGCTGGAACTTCGGCTTCTGTAATTGGACAGTGGATCCTGCGTGATGTCGCCATTCACGCGGCCGTAAGGCATCATCGTCGTACCGGGAATGACGTCATCATCCTTTTTTTTAATAGAAATGTGGTGTTCTTTTGCCAGATTGGGGATCCAGGGCCAGTAATCCATCCCCGTAAAGAATTTTTAGTCGATCGTCTTTTTAAGCGTGCATTTCGGAAATGGAGGAATGTACGGGGCGACTGTGCTAAAATAGAACGTTTCGATATGTCAACGTCGAAATCGAAATTTGACGGTGCGGCCCGCCAGTAGGACGTTTACGGGGTGTTCGAATGGGATGTGAATTAAATTTTGAAACGATAGCTCTTCTTCCTCTCCCCGCGAGAATTGTATGTTAGATTTTAATAACTTATACAGAGGTTTCGCAATGAGTGGAAAATTATATATAAATCGCGTATAAAAGATACAGAGATCTAGGAATTTTTGAATATCTTTCTGTTTCCTGGGAAGAGGAAATTCGGAAATTGCTTTTACATTATCGGTGTTTGGTAAGATACCCGATTCAGAAATTTTAAAATTTTTGCTTTTTCTAACCCGAAATGACATTTAGTTGGCTGTAGTGTAAGGCCTGTGATATGTAGTTAAACATTTGTTATTAAAACAGTTTGTTAGTTGTTAGGGACATGACATGGAAACGGTAGTTGTAAAATGTCAGTTGAATGTCATGAACTTGAATGTAATAATTGGAAATTAATAAATACATAGAATCGCAAAATACGAAGAAGTATTATTATTATTAGATCACTAGTATATCTAAAACATGGTGTCAGGTGTGATTGCCTAGAGCAATGGAGGCTAGCGGTTTTAAAGTGCCAGGTCCGCTTTTGCTAGAAGCAAACCTAGCGGAAAACTGGAATAAGTTCAAACAAAAGTTTAAGCGGAAGCGACTGGAACAAAAGATGCAACAGAAGCTAAAAAAATAGCAATCCTTTTGACTGCTGTAGGTGATGATGGATTGGACATATACAATACCTTTACATACAGTTCAACAGAAGACTAGAATAAGCTTGAAACGATAATTAAAAAGTTTGAAGAGTATTGTGCGCCAAGGACAAATATTGTTTTTTAGAGATTTGTGTTTAATTCAATAGTGCAAAAAGAAGGCCAAAGTTTTGACAATTTCATCACTGAACTACGAAAAGCTGTGAAAATATGTGAATACCCAGAAGAGGAACCCATGATAAGAGATAGAGTGGTGATGGGAATTCGTGACAAAGCTACACAAGAAAGATTATTACGCGAAACAGATTTAGATTTAGGGAAAGCTATCCATTTTTGTAAGGCTATAGAATCGAGTAAGTCACAAGCAAAGGTAATGGCTGAACAACAAGAAGTGTCTGTATTAAAAGTAAAAAAGGTAGAAAATAAGGAAGAACACAGAAAAAATTGTATCAATTGCGGTTATCAGCATTTATATGGAAAATGCCCAGCATTCAGAAAGACATGTGCGAACTGTCAAAAGCAGAATCATTTTGCAAAAATGTGCAAAACACGAGTTGAGAAAAGAGCGAAGGTGAA